>JARHVA010000321.1:5237500-5497500 GCA_037957365.1 Torreya grandis
TTTTCCCTAGACAAATTCTTGCAGATAAAAAGTCCACAAAAAATATTCCTATCACTTTTGCCTTGGTTATTTCTTTAGGCTTTCTTCCCACAGCTTCTCTAAATTCTTTTGGGCTTTTTGTATAAAGGAATTCCTTCGAATAAAAAGTCTGAAGGAATTGCTTCTTGCCTTAATCTCTTTCAAATGCCTTAAACAGAAATCTGAAAGAATTTACCTTTTGAGGCTTCTTTGAAAATGACCCTTCCAAAGGGTACTTTTGTCATCCAAGTGCACCTCACAAGGGCACATTGTCCTTTGGGAGGCCCTTTGAACTTTTGCATTTGAACTGTTCTGTTGAACCACTTTGTTGAACCACAACAATAAACCGCTTAGTTGAACCAAACATTGAACCAAGTCGATGAACCAAGCTTTGAACCAAAATGGTTCAAGTTGATGGTTCAAACTGATGGTTCAATTGAATGAACCAAGCCTTTGAACCAAGAAGATGAACTAAGTCATTGAACTATTTGTTTGAACCAACCGTTGAACCATGTTTTGGTTCAATGGTTCAAATGAAGCCTTTGAACCATGTGTTTGAATCTGCCTTTGAACCAAAAGACGTTGAACCAACCGTTGAACCAATATTTGGTTCAATAGTTTAAATAAAGCCTTGAACTGATTGAAAAACTATTTTATTGAACCAAAGGATGAACCAAAACATTGAAATAAAGTGGATGAACTAATTGAACTAAAAGTGTTGAACTGATTGAACTGAAAGCATTGAACCAATTGAACTGAAAGCATTGAACCTATTGAACCAAAGTGGTTCAATGGTTCAAAGGTTCAATGGTTCAATCCTCTTTTGCTTGAATGCTTGCCGATAGAAATTTTTGATTGAACCAAGGTACTGAACCATTCATGTAAAGCCCATTGAACTTGGCCTGCAGAGTCTGTAGATTTTCTCTTCCTGCTAAGTTCATAGATTTCTCTTCCTACAGAGTCCGTAGATTTAAGCCTGTAGAGTCCATAGATTTAACCTTGTAGATTCCGTAGATTTTTGAGAAGCTTGAAAAACTGACGAATTTGAATGTCTAGGACAAATTTTGAAAAGGGAAGAGACAATTTTGGTCTATAGGACCAAAATAGTTCAAATGTTGTCCCAATAATGAGTGATATTTTTGGGGGACAACAGCTAGGTGTCCTAAAGATTCAACTGTGGAGAGACTTTGTGCCCCATAATTGCCTTTCAGTGTGTTTTCTTTTCATTTTTGTGTAAAGGACTTTGGGAAGACTTTGTGCCCTCATTGTCCTTCGTATCTTACTCTTGAGCAATTCAGGTGGAGACTTTATGTTGTATTTCAATTTGCTGGTTATTACATCTTTTGCTACATTTTGCATTTACTATCAGGAGTATTCTTGTGGTTTGTTAAATAGTACTTCTAAAAGAAGAGGAGTGATGTCTATTATTTCCATTGAGTTTTTCCTTTGATTTGCATGCATCATCTCTGAATAAAGAGAGATGGATGGTTTGTCCTACCCTTGAGTATTGTTTTTTGTCTATGTATATATATACATATAGGGAACCTCCCCTTGATGAGAGGAGAGATCAGTTTCCTTCTGATGTGGTAAAAAACTACACATTTGGACAACCAATCTTCTTACTTTGGCTGATCAGACCTATTTTGTTTATCAGTACGCTGATAAACAAAATATTCAACCAACATTTTTTGGTGACTCCACTGGGGATATACCCATTATCCATTTATAATCTATCCATTCACCTCCACACCAATTGGGAAAGAATGCACATTTTAAAGCCTCAAGCTTCAAACTGAAGCAAAGTCCATTATTTTTCATTTTTGTTTCACAATCTGGCAAATTCAAGGTATACACAAAGCCAAAGGGATAAAGGTATCATTGAATCTGTATTCGAGTTGGTACAACAAAGTGATTTTGATCTATTTCCTTCACCATCTCATCTCCAAAAAACCAAGAGATTTTCTCCTACTAAAGTCAAATCTCCATTGCCAAACAAAGTATCTAATTATATTGTTGATAAAGCTTTGCCAATAATTACCCCTCTGAGATTTTTTATCCCTCCTTTTCATAATCTTACAATGGCAGTTCAAGGCCCCTAGGGTAATGCTTTTGGTCCTCTCAATTTTACTCCACCTTTACATGAGCTTCCACACAGTTCAAGGAAGAATTTCTCCAAATTATATGGTGATGGGAAAGTTCATCTTGATGAACACATTGTAGCCTTTAGCATAGCTTGTGGAGTAATCGGAGTAGAATTTGAAGATGTAGCAGTCAGGCTTTTTGTGGAGACACTATAAGGTACTACTATAGATTGGTTTTATCATCTACAAGATCAGTTAGTGATTGATTGGAATACTCTCAAAGATAAGTTTGAAGCAAGATTCAAATTTGTAAAAGATGCACATGCACTTTTGGCTCAACTTACATAGATAAAAAAAGAGCCTTATGAGCCTATGAGAGACTTCATAGCCAAATTTGATAAATTGAGAAATAGAATTCTTGTAATTGCTTGACCTACAACTGAGAATCTCAAAAGCTTTTTCATTAATTCTTAGTTACCTAAAGTAAGTTTTATTTTGAGACGTGTTGGTCAAATAGATCTTACTGCAGATCAACATTTGGCCACTGATATAGAAGATGGTCTCATTTTAGCAGAGAAGATAAGAAGAGATCTAAATAGAAATAGAGCTTCATCATCTTCTGAATATTCATCTACAAGCACCACAGATCCAATGGTGTATAAATTGGAAAATGAGTTGCTTTCTCTCAAAAAGTAAATGGCTCAAGGAATGTCTTCTGCTCCTTCATACAGAAGGACATTCCCAAATCAGTCATATCAAGGCAATGCTGCCAAGAATCAAGGGAAATAGAATCACCTTCCTCCCCCATAAGGGAAACTTGCCTTGGAAGCTCTTCTAACCAATTCAACAATGGGATATCTTGAAGCATAATTAGAGTTCTCTTTTTATCCTGAATTGAATCAAGAAAATGACGCTGATCTCCTTGAAGACAATCAAGAAGAATTAGCTGGTGATGCCCACATTGGTTTCTTAAACTACCAGGATGAACCCAAAAGCAAAGGAGAAGATTTTGATAGATCATATGTAGTGTTTACCAGATCCAAGAACCAATCAATCTAGCAAGCTGATAAAGGGAAGATAGAAGAGCAACTACAACCAGTAGTCACGATTGCTAAGCATGGAACCATTCTACCTTTTCAGTCAAAGGATTTGATAATCACCCAAAAATTAAATACATCAATTTCTCCTTCCCCTTATACTTTGAATTCACAAACTAGCCCACCTCCCATCCCTCCTAAAACATAGAAAGTTGAAGTACCTTTCTCTGTACCTAGCTCGATTCAACCATTTGACAAATCAATCATGTCAAAAAGACAAAAATATAAATATCTAAATTTGAATATTTACTATCCAATCTTGATCAATTAAATAAGTTGGTCCAATATGTCAAGAACCAAATTGTCCCTATAGAACAAAAAGCTAAAAAAATAACTCTTGATTCTCCAAAAAACATGCATATTCCAAATAATTTGGTCATTACTCCTCCAGCCGCTCCTAGAAAAATAGAACCTTTCTATGTTTCCCTATTAATTAATGGCCACAAGCTGAGTAACTGTATTATAGACTTATGCACATCTGATAATGTCATGCCTGCTAAAGTAGCTGAGTCTCTTGGTCTCATATTGACCAAAACATTTAAGAGATGTTTATCCATGGAGAATGAGCAAGTACCATTGCTGGGGTAAATCAAAGATGCCCAATTTGCATTTACAACCTTTCCAAACAAGAGAATCAAGATGACTATCTTGGTTCCTGACGTCCCAACATCCTATGGCATTTTGTTTGGATGAAACTTTTGTAAGGATGTGGGAGGAGAACTAAGCATAGATTTATCTGAGGCAAGGATCCCTTTACAAGGCATAATGAAGAGGTTACTCCCTAGAAAGGAGGTAAAATATGTGGTCACCCAGACATTAGCCCCTGAAGCTCAAATCCTTTTTGAATCCATAGGTATGGGTAACTATTTTCTATCTACATATGAAGTGCATGAAACACCTGATATAATTTTTGAAAGTGTCAACTCAGAAATTAGTTCAACAAGAACAATAGAAAAACTAGTAGGCTGAAGTACAGACTAAGAAGGATCATGTATCTTTGATGAAGGAAAGTCTAAAGAAAAATCAGTATCAGATGAGATATGGACTTTCAAATTTAATGGTAGTTGTTCCTCTACCAGTTCAGGAGCTAGGATTGTTTTGATATTTCCTTAAGGAGATATGTTCCCTTCATCTTAAAAATTACAGTTTAGCAACACTAATAATATAGCTGAATACAAATCTCTATTGCTTGGAATGAAGGTTGCTTAAGAAAAAGGCATTAAGTTTCTTCACACCGAAGGGGATGCTGAATTAGTGGTTTGTCAAGTAAGAAATCTTTACCAAACCAAGAATGAGAGATTATGCCACTACCGCAACTTGGTTTGGGACCAAATTGAAAGATTTTTTGCTTTCAACATTTCTGCCATACCTAGAGAGTCTAATGACAGAGCTAATGCACTTGCTATTTCAGGAACTCTCTTAGTTCTTCATTTAGATTTCAAAGAAGATAGGTATACTATTGAGCTGGTCTATAGACCAATTTTCTTGACAATGCTGATTATTGGCAAGTATTCAATGATGATCATCAAATCATTGCTTTCCTGGAATGAAAAGACAATTTTGAACAACTACATTTTAAAGGTAGTGAACCTCAGAAGTATAAATTAGCCTCTAAATCCAATTTAGATATTAATGAAGAATTTTTATAGCTAAAAGGAAACAAAATTTCCAAAGGTCTAGTTTCTCTTGAAAAGTTGTTTGACAAGCATGATAGATTCATCAAACAATAACAAACAGACTCGAGTTTCTCTCAGGGATTCAATCAAGTGAATCTGACTACTGAAAAAAATCCCAAGATGGTCAGTATTGGTAAGTGTTGCACCCCTGAAGAAAGATTTAATTTCACCTATTTACTCTGTCAATACATTGATGTCTTAGCATATTCTTATGAAGACCTGAAGTCTCTCAGACCAGATAAAATCCTCCATGACATTCCTCTCAAGGCTGACTCAATGCCATACAAGCAAAAATTTAGACAGTATAATCCAAAAATATCAGGTACTATTCTATCTAAGATATAAAAAATGTTAAATGCTAGAAATATCTTCCCAATCCATCATTCCATGTGGAATGCAAACATAGTGCTTGTAAGGAAGAAGAATGGCAAAATTTGCATTTGTGTAGATTTCAAGAATTTGAATCAAGCATCTTTGAAGGGTAATTATCCTTTGCCAATCATGGATCAAGTGCTTCAAACAGTGACAGGTTCAGAGATGTTATTAATGCTGGATGGCTTCTCAAGATATAATCAAGTTGAAATTGGTAAAGCAGACCAACACAAGACTGCATTCACCACACCTTGGGGTACATTTGCATATAGGAGAATGCCTTTTGGCTTGATGAATGTTGGTGCTACCTTTTAGAGAGCAATGGATCTTGATTTCAAAGATGAGATTGGTAAATTCATAGTGGTATATTTTGATGACTTGACTGTCTTTTTAAAGTGTTGATCTGATCATATACGCCACTTACAACAAGTGCTAGAGCACTGCTGCCAGAATGGTATTTTCTTGAATCCCAAGAAATCTATTTTTAGAGTAACAGAGTGGAAACTCCTTGGACACATTATGTCCAAATAAGGCATAAATATTGACTCAAATAGATTCAATTCTATTCCAGAGCTTAATTTGCCTACAAGCAAAAATTTTGTTCATTCTTTCTTTAGAAAGGTGAATTTCTTACGGAGGTTCATCCCTAAATTTGCAGAGAAGACTAGACACATTGTGAACATGATGAAAGGGAAGACCATCTTTAGCTAGACTAAAGAAGGTAAGTCAACATTTCAGGATATCAAGACTGCCATTGCTCATGCCCCTACCTTGGTTTGTCTGAATTACAACAAAGATTTCATCATATACAGTTATGCATCTGAACACACTCTTTCAACTATTCTTATTCAACAAGATAAGAAAGGTATGGAATCTCCTATCTCTTTCATGAGTTGTCCTCTTAAAACCCATGAGATGAAGTATTCAAATGTAGATAAGCATGCTTATGCGTTGGTGAAAGCAGTCAAACATTTCTGCTTCTATATTCTAAATTCACACACTACTGCCTTAGTTCCTGACACTATAGTCAAGTCTATATTAACTCAGCAGGAGTTTGGCATGAAAAGAGGTAATTAGATTGCAAAGATCCAAGATTTTGATCTAGACATTAATCCAATAAAGCTGGTCAAGGGTAAAGGCCTATGCCAATTAATTACTGATAATACGTCAGATGACACACAACATGAAGAAACTGAAGTGGAAAAGATGCCAACAGTCCTTTTTATCTCCACTACCAATGAGTGGTATTCAGGTATCACTCATTTTTTTACTTATGGTGAATTTCTTGCTCATTTGTCTTACAAAGAAAGGAGGATGATCAAGTTGAAAGATACCAATTTTGTCCTTTGGGACAATAGATTGTACAAGAGAAGCATAGATGGAGTATTCCTTCGCTGTGTAGACAAAGAGCAACAAAACTAGATTTTGAAATCTTTTCATAATCTAGCCTGTGGAGGACATTTTTTTACTCCTGTGACTACTCACAAGATTCTATGAGCCAGGTATTACTAGCCAACTCTTTTCCAAGATGCACATAAGTGGGTGAAAAAATGTGAACTCTGTCATCAATTTGTTGGAAGACCCAAGTTAGTTGTTATGCCTCTCAAGCCAGTGATCATAGAAGAACCTTTCTAGAAATGGGGACTTAATTTTAATGGGACTATAAACCCATCTTCAAGTGTTGGACATGATTATATCCTTACAGCAATTGACTATTTCACCAAGTGGGTAGAAGCAATCCCAACTAAGCATGTTGCTTCAAAAGTTGTATGCAACTTTCTCAAAAAGAATATCATTTTCAAGTTTAGAGTTCCAATCAAAATTATTACTGATAATACAGCTTGTTTCACCTCTCAAGAGATTACACAATTTTGTTTCCATTATGGAATTATACTCTCTCACTCTTCTAATTATTTTCCATAAGAGAATGGACAAGCTGAATCCAGCAATAAGAACTTGGTAACTATCATCAAGAAGCTAGCAGATGAAAATCAAAGAACATGGCATAAAGCATTGGTTGATGCTCTATGGGTAGACAAAATCACACCAAAAATGGTAATTGGTATGTCTCCTTTTCAACTTTTTTTATGGTATCAATGCTGAGATACCAATCACCTTAGAATTACTAGCCTTAAAATTGGCAAAGGCAATTGAAGATCAGACATATAAAATCTCTCTTGATAAAAGAATCATGTGTTTGATTGATTTGGAGGAACAGAGAACCATGGTGGTCGATAGAATTACTACTCATCAAAATTTGGTAAAGAAACTCTTTGACCAGAAGGCCAAAAATTGTGATTTCCAAATTATGGATCAAGTCCTGCTGTGGGACAAAAGGAGAGAACCAAAGGGGATGCATGGAAAGTTTGACTCTCTTTAGAGAGGCCCATTTATAATTCATCATCACATTGGTGAAAATAGATTTCTACTGAAATATCAAGATGGCACACTCTTTTCTCTGCCTCACAATGGGTAGCATCTGAAACACTTCAACTCTTGAAGTATCAGATCATTGCATCTATATATATGTATATTTGTATAGTTTTTAATTCTTTTTTATTATTATTTTTTTTTGATGCCTTTTATTTTTGGATAGCATGACTCTAGAGCCCAATAGTACACATGAAGACACTGGAGATTCTGGATTCTACTCCTTTCAATTCTTTTTGTAATTGATATAAGTCTCCCAATTGGAGCCAGTTGTTGTCTCCCAAAAATATCACTCATTTTTGAGACAAAATTTGAACTATTTTGGTCTTATAGACCAAAATTGTCTCTTCTCTTTTTGAAATTTGTCCTGAGCATTCAAATTCTTCATTTTTCAAGCTTCTCAAAAATCGACAGACTCTATAGGCTTGAATCTATGGACTCATCAGGCTAGAATCTACGGATGCTATAGGCTTAAATCTATAGACTCTACAAGCTTAAATCTATGGACTCAATAGGAAGAGAAATATATGGACTCTATAGGCCAAGTTCAATGGGCTTCATAGGTTGATTTCTATGGAATCTTTCAAGGTTAAAGAAAACTATGGACTTGGTTTCTACAAACTCTGCAGGCAGGTTCATTTCTACAAGTTCAAATAGGTGGGTTCAACCAAAAGAATCAGTTTCTAACACTTTGTCATTTTTAGGATTGGTTCAGTGCCTTGGTTCAATCAAAAATCTCCATCGACAAGCATCTAAGCAAAGAAGGCTTGAACTGTTGAACCATTGAACCTCTTTGGTTCAAAAGTTCAACGAGTTTAAAGTTTAACCAATTGGTTCATTCACTTTGTTTCAATGCTTTGGTTCATCTTTTGGTTTAACATATTTTAGTTCAAAGGTTGGTTCAATCAAATGGTTCGTCAGTCAGTTTAAGGCTTTGTTTGAGCCGTTAAACCAAAACTTGGTTCAACGGTTGGTTTAAACAAATAGTTCAAAGGTAGGTTCAATCAATGGTTCATCCGCTTTGTTTAAAGGCTTGATTCATTCAATTAAACCATCGATTTAAACTATTTTGGTTCAAAGCTTGGTTTAATGAATTGGTTCAATGAAATGGTTCAACAGAGCAGTTCATCGGCTTGAACCATTTTGGTTCAACCAAGCGGTTCAACGTTTGGTTCAACCAAGCAGTTCAATCAAATGGTTCAACAGTTGGTTCATCACCTTGGTTCAAAGGAGCGGTTCAAAGGAGAGGTTCAAATGTAAAAGTTCAAGAGAGCTCTTGAAGGACAAGTTCCCTTGTGAAGGACACTTGGTCGACAAAAGTACCCTTCAGAAGGGTCATTTTTAAATAAGGCCACAAAGGTAATTCTTTTAGATTTTGACTAAGGCAAGAAATAATTCTTTTAGAATTTTTGTCTAAAGGAATTCCTTTAGAAAAAAAGTCTAAAAAAATTGAAGAAGATACAAGCAGAAAGCAAATGGATGAAACAATTTTCATGGACTTTTTATCTGTGGGAAATTTTTGCAGACCTTTTGTCCACTAGAATTTGTCCAGGGAAAAGCCTGGGGGAAATGCCCATAGAAATAGTCCATAGGAAAGCTATGAAAGGCCATCGAAGGACCCTCAAGGGTAGGTGCCCTTGCGGGGGACTCTTAGCTACCAACTTAAAGGACACTCCCTAAAGCCAAAGGGTCATCTTCCCTTCAAGAAGACATGAAACAAGAAATCTGAAGGAAGAACTTAGCTACCCACCGAAATAAAAAATCTAAAGAAGAACCAAGGGGTGACGTGCCTGAAGACATCAAATTCAAGATAGTGAACTAGCCATTGAGAACATAGTGATGGGCACGTGAACATCAATTTTAAAGCTCATGGAATAGTCATTGATCCTTTGAATCTATAGACCCAAATGCATTCACAGGATTTAAGGCCAAGGCCAGAAAAAAGTGAGGAAGGAATAGAATAACAAATTAAATCCAGGACCTAATTCAATTGACAAAAAAAGAAGGAATGATGAAGGAAGGATCAGATCACTAGGTGGACATTGAAAGTTGTAAACTTTTAATAGCGTGACTTGTTTCTCTACATTGATAAAATCAAATGGGTGAATGCCCCTAAGTTCTAGCCTATCTTCTTAACATATTCCAACACAACATGATGTGTTACTATTCTTGAGTCCTTCTTGAAGAGGCTTTATAAGGGACTCTCTTTTATTGTAAATGGATCTCTTTTTTGAATTCAGAATGAAACTCTGCCCAAATTGAAAGGCACTTCTGAGACTTTGAGCTCAGTTTGTTGATCATATTTTGTTACTGGAATAAGAAAGCAAGTGACTTTTCAGACTTTGTGCTATAATATATTTGTTGTTGGGGAAATTGTTCTTATGTCTTTTTCCTTGATATATTTTCTATTCCTTTAATTCAATAAGTAGGATTAGTGAAATTAGTCAAGAAGGTGTCCTGAAGAGTCAACTATGGAGAGACTTTGTGCCCCCATAATTGCCTTTTAGTGTGTTTTCTTTTCATTTCTATGTAAAGGACTTTGGGAATACTTTGTGCCCTCATTATCCTTCGTATCTTACTCTTGAGCAATTCAGGTGGAGACTTTGTGTTGCATTTCAATTTGCTGGTTACTATGTCCTTTGCTACATTTTGCATTTACTACTAGGAGTATTCTTGTGGTTTGTTGAATATTACTTCTAAAAGAAGAGGAGTGTTGTCTGTTATTTCCATTGCATTTTTCCTTTGATTTGCATGCATCATCTCTAAAGAAAGATAGATGGATGGTTTCTCCTACCCTTGAGTATTATTTTCTATTTATATATATATATATATAGCATACCTATAGGGAACCTCCCCTTGATGAGAGGAGAGATCAGTTTTCTTCTGATGTGGTAAAAAACTACAAATTTGGACAACTAGTTTTCCTACTTTGTCTAATCAGACCTATTTTGTTTATCAGTATGCTGATAGATAAAATATTCAACCAAAAGCTTTTCCTAATTTCAATGGTTCAAAATTTCAATGGTTCAAGCCTTGATTTGGCTAAGTGCTTGCCGATGGAGATTTTTATTGAACCAAGGCACTGAAACAAACCTTAAAATGACTAAGTGTTAAAAATTGATTCTTTTGGTTGAACCCACCTACAGAATTCTTTGAACCTATAGAAATGAACCTGCCTGTAGAGGCCATAGAAATCAACTTGTAAAGCCCATTGAACTTGGCCTATAGAGTTTATAGATTTTCTCTTCCTACTGAGTCCATAGATTTAAGCCTATAGAGTCCATAGATTTAAGCCTACAGAGTCCATATATTCTTTAATCTTAAAAGATTCCATAGATATCAACCTATGAAGCCTGTTGAACTTGGCCTGCAGAGTCCGTAGATTTCTCTTCCTACTGAGTCCATAGATTCAATCTTGCAGAGTCCATAGATTTTTGAGAAGCTTGAAAAATGAGGAATTTGAATGCTCAGGACAAATTTTGGAAAGGGAAGAGATAATTTTGGTTTTTAGGACCAAAATAGTTCAAATGTTGTCCCAAAAATGAGTGATATTTTTAGGAGACAACTGCTGGCTCTAGTTGGGGAACTTCTATCAATTGCAAAAAGAATTGAAAGGAGTAAAATCCAGAATCTCTAGTGTCTTCATGTGTACCATTGGGCTCTAGATTCATGTTACCCAAAAATGGAAGGCATCAAAAAGAAAAAAAAACAAAACAAAACATAATTAAAACCTGTACAAATATACATATATATATATATATATATATATATATATATATATATATATATATATATATATATATATATATATATATATATAGATGCAATGATTTGACACTTCAAGAGTTGAAGTGTTTCAGATGCTACCCATTGTGAGGCAAAGAAAAGAGTGTGTCATCTTGATATTTCAATAGAAATCTATTTTCACCAATGTGTTGATGAATTATAAATGGGCCTCTCCAAAGGGAGTCAAACTTTCCATGCATCCCCTTTGGTTCTCTCCTTTTGTCCCATAGCAGGACTTGATCCCCGATCTGGAAATCATGATTTTTGGCTTTCTAGTCAAAGAATGACTTTGATGAGCAACAATTCTGTCTACCGCCATGGTTCTCTATTCCTCCAGCTCATTCAGGCACATGATTATTTTATCAAGAGAGCTTTCATATGTCTGATCTTCAATTGCCTTTGCTAATTTTAAGGCTATCAATTCTAAGGTGATTGGTATCTCAATATTGATACCATAAAGAAGTTGAAAAGGAGATATACCAATTGCCCTCTTTGGTGTGATCTTGTCTACCCACTTGGTGAAATTATCAGTTGTTATAAGGACATAATCATGTCTAGCACTTGAAGATGGGTTTATTGTCCCAATAAAATCAAGTCCCCATTGCTGGAAAGGTTCTTCTATGATCACTAGCTTGAGAGGCATAATAACTAACTTGGGTCTTCCAACAAATTGCTGATAGAGTTCACATTTTTTCACCCACTTATGTGCATCTTGGAAAAGAGTTGGCCAATAATACTTGGCTCATAGAATCTTGTGAGAAATCATAGGAGCAAAAAAATGTCCTCCACAGGCCAGATTGTGGAAAGATTTCAAAAGCTAGCTTTGTTGCTCTTTGTCTACACAGTAAAGGAATACTCCATCTATGCTTCTCTTGTATAAGCTATTGTTCCAAAGGACAAAATTGGTAGCTTTAAACTTGATATTCCTCCTTTATTTGTAGGACAAATGATCAAGAAATTCACCATAAGTAAGGAAATGAGTAATACCTGAATACCACTCCTTGGTAGTGGAGACAAAAAAGACTGTTGGTGTCTTTTCCACTTCAGTTTCTTCACACTATGTGTCTTCTGGCTTATTGTCAGCAATTAATTAGCATAGGCCTTTACCCATGACAAGATTTTTTAGCTTGATGTCTAGATCAAACTCTTGGATTTTTGCAATCTAATTACCTCTTTTCATGCCAAAATCTTATTGAGTTAATATAGACTTGACCGTAGTGTCAAGAACTAAGGTATTAGTGTGTGAATTCAGAATATAGAAACGAAAGTGTTTGACTACTTTCACCAATGCATAAGCATGCTTCTCTACATTTGAATACTTCATCTCATGGGTTTTGAGAGGGAAACTCATGAAAGAGATATGAGATTCCATACCTTCCTTGTCCTCTTGAACAAGAGTTGTTGAAAGAGTGTGTTCAGATGCATAGTTGTATATGATGAAATATTTGTTATAATCTTGATAGACCAAGGCAGGGTCATGAGCAATGGTAGTCTTGATATCTTGAAATGCTGATTTACCTTCTTTAGTCTAGCTAAAGATGGTCTTCCCTTTCATCATGTTCCTAATGTGTCTAGTCTTTTCAGAAAATTTAGGGATAAATCTCTGTAAGAAATTCACCTTTTTGAAAAAAAATGAACATCATTCTTACTTGTAGGCAAATTAAGCTCCTGAATAGAATTAACTTTGTTCAATTCAATCTTTATGCCTTCTTTAGACACAATGTGTCCAAGGAGTTTCCTCTCTGTTACTCTAAAAATGGACTTTTTAAGATTCAAGGAAATACCATTCTGGCGGTAGTGCTCCAGCACTTGTAAGTGGTGTACATGATCAAATCGATGCTTTGAAAAGATAGTAAAGTACTCAAGGTATATCACTATGAATTTATCAATCTCATCTTTGAAAGCCAGATCCATTGCTCTTTGAAAGGTAGCACCAGCATTTATCAAGCCAAAAGGCATTCTTCTATATGCAAATGTACCCCAAGGTGTGGTGAATGCAGTCCTGTGTTTGTCTGCTTTACCAACTTTAACTTGATTATATCTTGAGAAGCCATCTAGCATTGGTAACATCTCTGAACCTGTCACTATTTGAAGCACTTGATCCATGATTGGCAAAGGATAATTATCTTTCAAAGATGCTTGATTTGGATTTTTGAAATCTACACAAATGCAAATTTTGCCATTCTTCTTCTGTACAAGCACTATGTTTGCAATCCATGTGGAATGATGGATTTAGAAGATGATTCTAGCATTTAACATTTTTTGTATCTCAGACAGAATAGTACCTAATATTTTTGAATTATAATGTCTAGATTTTTGCTTGTATGGCATTGAGTCAGCCTTGAGAGGAATGTCATGACGGATTTCATTTGGTCTGAGAGACTTCAAATCTTCATAAGAATATGCTAAGAAATCCATGTATTAATGAAGTAAAGAGATGAACCTGAATATTTCTTCAGTGGTGCAGCACTTGCCAATGTTAACCATCTTGGGATTTTCTTCAGCGGTCAGATTCACTTGATCGAATCCCTGAGAGAAACTTGAGTCTATTTGCTATTGTTTAATGAATCTATCATGCTTGTCAAATAGCTTCTCAAGAGAAACCAAGGCTTTGGGGATTTTGTTTCCTTTTAGATATAATAACTCTTCACTAATATCTAAACTAGATTCAGAGACTGATTTATACTTTTGAGGTTCACTGCCTTCAAAACGTAGTTGTTCAAAATTGTCTGTTCATTCTAGGAATGCAATGATTTGATGGTCATCATTGAATACTTGCCAATAATTAGCATTTCAAGAAAACTTGGTCTATAGACCAGCTCAATAGTGTACTCATCTTCTTTGAAATCTGAATGAGGAACTAAGAGAGTTCCTGAAATAGTAAGTGCATCAGCGCTATCATTAGACTCTCTAGGTATGGTAGAAATGTTGAAAGCATCAAAGCTTTCAATTTGGTCCCAATCCAGGTTGTGGTAGTGGCGTAATCTCTCATCCTTAGTTTGGTAAATATTTATTACTTGACAAACCACTAATTTATCATCCCCTTTGGTGTGAAAAAACTTGATGCCTTTTTCTTGAGTAGCCTTCATTCCAAGCAACAGAGATTTGTATTTAGTTGTATTGTTAGTGTTGCTAAAATTTAATTTGTAAGATGAAGGAAATATATCTCCTTGAGTAGATATCAACACAATCTTGGCTCCTGAACTGGTAGAATTATAGCTACCATCAAATTCCAAAGTCCATATCTCATCTGATACTAATTTTTTAGACTTTCCTTCATCAGAGATGGAGGATCTTTCTTCATCTGTATTGTAGCTTACTAGTTCTTCTATTGTTCTAGTTGAACTAATTTCTGAGTTGATATTTTCAAGAATTATATCAAATGTTTCATGTACTTCATCTATAAATATAAAATAGTTACCCATACCTATGGATTCAAAAAAGATTTGAGCTTCAGGGGCTGATGTCTGGGTGACCACATATTTTGCTTTCTTTTCAGGGAGCAACCTATTCATTATTCCTTGTACAGGAATCCTTGCCTCAGATATATCCATGCTTAGTTCTCCTCCCATGTCCTTGCAAAAAATTTGTCTAGGCAAAATGCCATAGGATGCTGGGATGTTAGCCACCAAGACAGTCATCTTGATTCTCTTGTCTGAAAAGGCTACAAATGCAAATTGGGCATCTTTGATTTGCCTCAGCAATGGTACTTGCTTGTTCTCCATGGATAAACATCTCCCAAATGTCTTGGTCAATGTGAGACCAAGAGACTCAGCTTCTTTAGTGGGCATGGCATTATCAGATGAGCCTAAGTCTATAATATAGTTACTCAACTTGTGGCCATTAATTAATAGGAAAACATAAAAAGGTTCTATTTTTTTAGGAATAGATGGGGGAGTAATGACCAGATTATTTGGAATAGGCATGCTCTTTAGAGAATCAATAATTACTTTTTTATCTTTTTGTCTTGTAGGGATAGTTTGGTTCTTAACATATTAGACCAACTTATTCAATTGATCAAGATTGGATTACAAATATTCAAACTCAGACATTTGTATTTTTGTCTTTTTAACATGATCAATTATGTCAAATGGCTGAATCGAGCTACGTACAAAGAAAAGTATTTCAACTTTTTGAGTTTTAAGAGGGATGGGATGTGGGCTGGTTTGCAAATTTGAAGTAGAAGGGGAAGACAAAATTGACGTATTTACCTTTTGGGTGATTACTAGATCCTTTGACTGAAAAGGCAGAATGGTTCTACGCTTAGCAATCATGACTACTAGCTATGATTTCTCTTTTGTCTTCCTTTTATCAGCTTGCTAGACTAATTGGTTTTTGGATCTGGTAAAAACTACATATGATCCATCAAAAGCTTCTCCTTTACTTCTAGGTTCATCCTGGTAGTTTTAAGAAACTAATGTGGGAGTCACCAGCTGATTCTTCTTGATTGTCTTCAAGGAGATCAGTGTCATTTCCTTGATTCAATTTAGGATGGAAAGAGAACTCTGATTCTACTTCAAGATTTTCCATTATTGAATTGGTTGGAGGAGCTTCCAGGGCAAGTTTCCCTTGTGGGGGAGGAAGGTGATTCTGTTGCCCTTGATTCCTGGTAGCATTTCCCTGATATGACTAATTTTGGAATGTCCTTCTGTATGAAGGAGTAGAAGACATTCCTTGAGCCATTTGCTTTTTGAGAGCAAGTAACTCATTTGCCAATTTTTGCACCATTAGATCTATGGTGTTTGTAGATGAATATTTAGAAGATGATGAAGCTCTATTTCTATTTGGATCTCTTCTTATCTTCCCTGCTAAGATGAGATCATCTTCTACCTTAGTAGCCAAACATTGAGCTGCAACAAGATCTATTTGACCAGCACGTCTCAAGAGAAAACTTACTTTAGGTAACTGAGAATAATTGAAAAATAATTTGAGATTCTCAGTTGTAACAAGCTATTATAAGAATTATATTCTTTAGTTTGTCAAATTTGGCTATGAAGTCTCTCATAGGCTCATAAAGTTCTTTATTCATCTATGTAAGTTTAGCCAGAAGTGCATGTGCATCTTCTGTAGGTTTGAATCTGGCTTCAAACTTATCTTTGAGAGTATTTTAATCAGTCACTGATCGAGCATGTAGATGATAAAACCAATTTGCAGCAGCACCTTGTAGTGTTTCTACAAAAATCTTGACTGCTACATCTTCAAATTCTACTCCGATTACTCCACAAGCTATGTTAAATTATGCAATTTGTTCATCAGGATGAACTTTTCTATCACCATAGAATTTGGGGAAATTCTTTCTTGAACTGCGTGGAAGCTCATGTAGAGGTGGAGTAAGATTGAGAGGACCAAAAGCATTACCCCAAGGGCCTTGAAATACCATTGTAAAATTATGAAAAATAAGGATAACAAATCTCAGAGGGGTAACTATTGGCAAAGCTTTATCAACAACAAAAGTAGATACTTCATCTAGCAATGGAGATTTGACTTTAGTAGGAGGAAAGCTCTTGGTTCATTGGAGATGAGATGGTAAAGGAAATAGATCAAAATCACTTTATTGTACTAACTTGAATACAGGGTCAATGATACCTTTATCTCTTTGGCTTTGCGTATACCTTAAATCTACTAGATTGTGAAACAAAAATAAAAAAAATTGACCTTGCTTCAGTTAAAGCTTGAGGCTTAAAATTGTGTATTCTTTCCTAGTTAGTGTGGAGGTGAATGGATAATGGATATTATATCCCCAGTAGAGTCACCAAAAACTGTTGGTTGAATATTTTGTCTATCAATGTACTGATAAACAAAATAAGTCTGATCAGCCAAAGTAGGAAGATTGGTTGTCCAAATATGTAGTTTTTTACCACATCAAAAGGAAACTTATCTTTCCTCTCATCAAGGGGAGGTTCCCCACATATATATATATATATATAGAAAATAATACTCAATGATAGGACAAACCATCCATCTCTCTTTCTTCAGAGATGATGCTTGAAAATCAAAGGAAAAACTCAATGGAAATAACACACAACACTCCTCTTTTTTTAGAAGTACTATTCAACAAACCATAAGAATACTCTGGTAGTAAATGCAAAATGTAGCAAAGGACATAGCAACCAACAAATTGAAATGTAGCACAAAGTCTCCACTTAAATTTTTCAAGAGTAAGATACAAAGGACAATGAGGGCACAAAGTATTCTCAAAGTCCTTTACACACAAATGAAAATAAAACACACTGAAAGGCAATTATGGGGGCACAAAGTCTCTCCACAGTTGACTCTTCAGGACACCTTCCTAACTAATTTCACTAATCCTGCTTGTTGAATTAAAGGAATAGAAAATATATCAAGGAAAAAGACATAAGAACAATTTCCCCAACAACAAAGATATTACATCACAAAGTCTGAAAGGACACTTGCTTTCTTATTCCAGTAACAAAATATGATCAACAAACTGAGCTCAAAGTCTCAGAAGTACCTTTCAATTTGGGCAGAGTTTCATTCTAATTTCAAAAAAGAGATACATTTAAAATAAAAGAGAGTCCCTTATAAAGCCACTTTAAGAAGGACTCAAGAATAGTAACACATCATGTTGCATTAAAAACTGTTAGGAAGACATGCTAGAAATTAGGGGCATCTATACATTTTGAAGGCAGTGAACCTCAGAAGTACAAATCAACCTCTGAATCTAGTTTAGATATTAATGAAGAATTTTTATAGCTGAAAGGAAATGAAATTCCCAAAGGCCTAGTTTCTCTTGAAAATCTTTTTGACAAGCATGATAGATTCATCAAACAACAACAAACAGACTCGAGTTTCTCTCAGGGATTCGATCAAGTGAATCTGACTACTGAAGAAAATCCCAAGATTGTCAATATTGGTAAGTGTTGCACCCCTAAAGAAAGATTCAAGTTCACCTATTTACTTCGTCAATACATGGATGTCTTAGCATATTCTTATGAAGACTTCAAGTCTCTCAGACCAGATGAAATCTGCCATGACATTCCTCTCAAGACTGACTCAATGCCATACAAGCAAAAATTTAGACAATATAATCCAAAAATATCAAGTACTATTTTGTCTGAGATACAAAAAATTTTAAATGCTATAATCATCTTTCCAGTCCATCATTCCATATGGATTGTAAACATAGTGCCTATAAGGAAGAAGAATGGCAAAATTTGCATTTGTGTAGATTTCAAAATTTTGAATCAAGCATCTTTGAAGGATAATTATCCTTTGCCAATCATAGATCAAGTGCTTCAAATAGTGACAGGTTCAGAGATGTTATCAATTCTAGATGGTTTCTCAAGATATAATCAAGTTGAAGTTGGTAAAATAGACCAACACAAGGCTGCATTCACCACACCTTGGGGTACATTTGCATATAGGAGAATGCCTTTTGGCTTGATAAATGCTGGTGCTACCTTTCAGAGAGCAATGGATCTAGCTTTTAAAGATTAAATTGGTAAATTTATAGTGGTATATCTTGATGACTTGACCACTTTTCAAAGCATCGATCTGATCATATACGCCACTTACAACAAGTGCTAGAGCATTGTCGCCTGAATGGTACTTCCTTGAATCCCAAGAAGTTTGTTTTTGGAGTCACAGAGGGGAAACTCCTTAGACACATTATGTCCAAAGAAGGCATAAATATTGACTCAGATAGAGTCAAGTCTATTCAAGAGTTTAATTTGCCTACAAGCAAAAATGTTGTTCATTCTTTCTTCAAAAAGGTGAATTTCTTACAGAGGTTCATCCCCAAATTTGCTAAGAAGACTAGACACATTGTGAACATGATGAAAGGGAAGATCATCTTCATCTAGACTAAAGAAGGTAAGTTAGCATTATAGGATATCAAGATTGCCACTGCTCATGCCCCTACCTTGGTTTGTCTGGATTACAACAAAGATTTCATCATATACAGCTATGCATCTGAACACATTATTTCAACAATTCTTGTTCAACAAGACAAGGAAGGTATGGAATCTCCTATCTCTTTCATGAGTTGTCCTCTCAAAACCCATGAGATCAAGTATTCAAATGTAGAGAAGCATGCTTATGCATTGGTGAAAGCAGTCAAACATTTCTACTTCTATATTCTGAATTCACACACTACTGCCTTAGTTCCTGACACTACAGTCAAGTCTATATTAACTCAACAAGAGTTTGGCACGAAAAGAGGTAATTGGATTTAAAAGATCTAAGATTTTGATCTAGAAATTAATCTGACAAATCTGGTTAGAGGTAAAGGCCTATGCCAATTAATTGTTGACAATACGCCAGAAGACACACAATGTGAAGAAATTGAAGTGGAAAAGATGCCAAGTCTTTTTTGTCTCCACTACCAATGAGTGGTATTCAGGTATCACTCATTTCCTTACTTATGGTGAATGTCCTACTCATTTGTCTTACAAAAAAAGGAGGATGATCAAGTTGAAAGATGCCAATTTTTGTCCTTTGGGACAATAGATTGTATAAGAGAAGCATAGATGGAGTATTCTTTTGGTATGTAGACAAAGAGAAACAAAAATAGCTTTTGAAATCTTTTCATAATCTGGCTTATGGAGGACATTTTTTTTCTCCTATGACTGCTCACAATATTCTATGAGCCAATTATTACTGGCCAACTCTTTTCCAAGATGCACATAAGTGGGTGAGAAAAAGTGAACTCTGTCAGCAATTTGTTGGAAGACCCAAGTTAGCTGCTATGCCTCTCAAGATAGTGATCATAGAAGAACCCTTCCAACAATGGGGACTTGATTTTATTGGGAATATAAACCCATCTTCAAGTTCTAGACATGATTATGTCCTTACAACAACTGACCATTTCACCAAGTGGGTAGAAGCAATCCCAACTAAGCATACTACTTCAAAAGTTATATGCAACTTTTTTAAAGAGAATATCATTTCCATGTTTGGAGTTCTAATCAAAATTTTTACTAATAATGTAGCTTGTTTCACCTCTTAGGAGATTAGACAATTCTTTTTCCATTATGGAATTATACTCTCTCACTCTTCTGATTATTTTTCACAAGGGAATGGACAAGTTGAATCCAACAATAAGAACCTAGTAACTATCATCAAGAAGCTAGCAGATGACAATCAAAGAACATGGCATAAAGCAATGGTTGATGCTTTGTGGGTAGATAGAATCACACCAAAGAGGGCAACTGGTATGTCTCCTTTTCAACTTATTTATGATATCAATGTTGAGATACCAATCACCTTAGAATTACCAACTTTGAAATTGGCAAAGGAAATTGAAGATCAGACATATGAAAGCTCTCTTGATAAAAGAATCATGTGCCTGACTGAGCTGGAGGAATAGAAAACCATGGTGGTAGATAGAATTTCTACTCATCAAAGCTTGGTAAAGAAACTCTTTGCCCAGAAGGCCAAAAATCATGATTTCTAGATTGGGGATCAAGTCTTGTTGTGGGACAAAAGGAGAGAACCAAAGGGGATGCATGGAAAGTTTGACTCCCTTTGGAGAGGCCCATTTGTAATTAATGAGCATATTGGTGAAAACAACTTTCTACTAAAATATCAAGATGGCACACTCTTTTCTCTGCCTCACAATGGGCAGCATTTGAAACACTTCAACTCTTGAAGTGTTAGATCATTGCATCTATATATATGTATATTTGTACAATTTTTAATTATATTTTGTTTTGTTTGTTTTCATTTTGATGCCTTCCATTTTTGGATAGCATGACTCCAGAGCCCAATGGTACACATGAAGACACTGGAGATTCTAGATGTTACTCCCTTCAATTCTTTTTACAATTGATAGAAGTTGCCCAATGGAGTCACCAAAAACTATTGGTTGAATATTTTGTCTATCAGTGTACTAATAAATAAAATATGTCTGATCAGCCAAAGTAGGAAGACTGGTTGTCCAAATGTGTAGTTTTTTACCACATTAGAAGGAAACGGGTCTCTCCTCTCATCAAGGGGAGGTTCCCTATAGGTATGCTATATATATAAATAGAAAATAATACTCAAGGGTAGGACAAACCATCCATCTCTCTTTCTTCAAAGATGATGTGTGCAAATCAAAGTAAAAACCTAATGGAAATAATAGAAAACACTCCTCTTCTTTCAGAAGTACTATTCAGCAAACCGCAAGAATACTCTTGGTAGTGAATGCAAAATGTAGCAAAGGACGTAGTAACCAAAAAATTGAAATGCAATACAAAGTCTCCACCTAAATTCTCAAGAGTAAGATACGAAGGACAATGAGGGCACAAAGTCTTCCCAAAGTCCTTTACACATAAATAAAAATAAAACACACTGAAAGGCAATTATGGGGGCACAAATTCTCTCCACAGTTGACTCTTTAGGACACCTTCCTGACTAATTTCACTAATCTTGCTTGTTGAATTAAAGAAATAGAAAATATATCAAGGAAAAAGACATAATAACAGTTTCCCCAACAATAAAGATATTACAGCACAAAGTCTGAAAAGTCAGTTACTTTCTTATTCTAGTAACAAAATATGATCAAAAAATTTAGCTCAAAGTCTCAGAAGTGCCTTTTAATTTGGGCAGAGTTTCATTCTGATTTCCAAAAAGAGATCCATTTACAATAGAAGAAAGTCCCTTATAAAGCCTCTTTAAGAAGGACTCAAGAATAGTAACACATCATGTTGTGTTGAAATCTATTAAGAAGATAGGCTGGAACTTAGGGGAGTTTACCCATTTGATTTTATCAATGTAGAGAAACAAGTCACACTATTGAAAGTTTACAACTTTCAATGTCCACCTGGCAATCTAATCCTTCCTTCATCATTCCTTCTTTTCTAGTTAATTTAATCATGTCTTAGATTCAATTTGTTGTTCTGTTCCTTCCTCTCTTTCTAGTAGCCTTGGCCTTAAAGCTTGTGAATGCATTTGGGTCTGTAGATTCAAAGGATCAACGACTATTCCATGAGCTTTAAAATTGATGTTCATGTACCCGTCACTACATTTTCAATGGCTAGTTCATTATCTTGAATTTGATGTCTTCGAGCACGTCACCCCTTGGTTCTTTGGCTTTTTTCTTTTGGTGGGTAGCTGAGTTATTCCTTCGGATTTCTTGTTTCATGTCTTCCTAAAGGGAAGATGACCCTTCGACTTTAGGGAGTGTCCTTTAAGTTGGCAGCCAAGAGTCCCCTATAAGGGCACCTACCCTTTTGAGTCCTTCAGTAGCCTTTCACAGCTTTCCTATAGACTATTTTCATGGGCATTTGCCCTAGGGTTTTCCCTGGGCAAATTCCTATGGACAAAAAGTCCACAAAAATTTCCCGTGGACAAAAAGTCTGTAGAAAGTGTTTCATCCATTTGCTTTATACCCATAATTTTTTTGTCTGCCATCCATCCATTCCTATCCATTCTTATCCTCCTCAATGTGAACTACCAAATTTTTCCAAATTTCAAGGTAAAGAAGACCCCCAATAGCATTTGAGAGAATTTTTCCATTCTTGTTATTTGATCGCATATGACGATGCTCTCCTCCTTCATACCTTCGACATGTCTTTATCAGGAATAAACCTTGATTGGTATGTGATCTCACTAAGAACTCCATATTTTCATTCTCCCAATTGTCCCAAATCATTTTAGATAATTTTTTATTATATATATCTAAAAAGGTTTCTATTACCAACCTCTATTCTATTAAGCAATTTGATGACGAATCAATTGCCAATTTTGTAGCTAGATGGAGAGGTCTCATCAACCAACTTTATTTATCCTTACCCCAACCAAAGTTAATTGAGATCTTATCTTAGGGTTTTTCAAAACATATTTCACCCACTCTTCAAGTCCAAATGTTCAAAACTTTTTATGAGGCATTCACCATGGCATGTAAACTTCAAAACTGAGACATTGACAAGGGGAAATTAAAACTACAGAACATGAATTCTAGATTTAAACCTAATGACCTTTCCTCCACCAAAACTAATAACATATCCAAAAATCTCACTAACAAAATAAAATCATCCACAAGCTTAGTTGTCCTAAAAACTACCCCACCACCCATTATCAATCAACCCCATCAAACCAATTCTTCCAACTTTTCTAACTAGCAAAACCAAAACCAAAACATAGTTCCTCCAATATAATATACTCCCATAAGGGAGTCTTATGCTTCAATTTTGTAAAAATTGATCAAATCTAACCTCATCCAACTTCCACCTATCAAACCACCCCAAAAATTTGATGCTTCTCATCTTATGCCTGATCCATACAATGAAAATGACTATTGTGCCTTTCACTGAGTTATAAGACATGATGTTAATATGTAAAATACATTCAAAAGTCTTGTCTAAAGTTTAATTAATAGTGTATAAATTGCATTTAATAATCCAAATGTACCTCCTAATTATTCCCTTGACATATTTTATAAACCTTTTCCTAATCGTGCTCCTTCTACCCATCACCATGACAATAAACTAGAATCATCTCTCTCATGAGGCACATATAATCAATGCTATTATTACTAATCCCACTATTGAGGACACCATTACCTCAACTACTTATTCCTCCATTTCACTCATATAATTAGTGACTCACCTTCCACTCCTTTGGATACACAAACAAAGGAATCAACCACCCTACTCTCTTCACTTGATGAGACCTTAACTTTATCTACCTCTCGTTTGATGGAAACATCAAAGGAGACAACCTTTGATTTAACCATCTCTTCTTCTTCCACTCCACCCATTAAAGTGGTATAATTACCCTCCATTCATTTAGACACCCAAACAAAGGATGAAACCATGACCATACCTTCATTGGAGGATACCACACCTACCTCCCCTATCATAGAACCACCCCTTCTCTCTTTGGAAACCATCCTAAAAGAGAAGATTACCTCATCCACCCAACCACCAATTTTGGAACCTTCTATCAAAAACAAATATGAAGGAGATATTCCCTCTCCTCCACCTATGGGCTTAATTTTTGAAACTAATGACCAAGGAACTGAACCCATCTACAAGCCCTTTTCTAGACTAGTCCAAAGTCTAGAGTTCACCTCTCAACCCAACCTTGATAGAGCCACATTTTAGAATCATATTGGGATCTCTTACCAAAATAAATATGAATCCTCGACCTTAATTGAATCCATCATTAAACCCATTATTAACTCTTCATTGAACACCTCTTCCTCCAAAACCATAGGTAAACCATATCAACCACCTCCCTTTAACATTTCCAAATCACCTTATGCCTCTCTCACCAAACCTATCAAGAATATAGGCATTCTTCCCACACTTAGCTGTACTCCCCCTTCTTTAAAGTTGGATTTAACCCCATCTAGTCCACCAAAGAAACCCTTCACTAAACTAATCAAGAAAGTAGAGTTACCCAAACCTCTACCTTGAACTATACCCATACCACCTCTTTCCCACTAACCTTCTATCTTAGGACCCCATCCTTCTACCATCCTAATTACCTATTCTTCCTTTAGTAAACCATCCCACTTTTCTCTACCTATACCTACACCCATCAAACCATCTAGTTCTCCATCATTTTTAACTAACCTACCTAATTCTAATTTCCAACCTATATCTAATCCCTCATCATCTAAATCTTCCACTTTCAAATAATTTACCCTAAAACCAACCATAACTAAGTAATCCCGACCACCAACTAAAACCATTCCACCACCTACAACTCCTAGGGTGAAAATTACTTCTAAGAAGACTCCCATCCCTAAAACTATAAACCCATCACCTCCAACACCTTTGAATGAATATTATTCAACTTGTTGTTTCCAAAATCTGTCACTTGTTTTTGTGGACAACATATTGATCATTTTGGTCCTACAGGCTAAAATGCTCTCTTTTTTATCAAAAAATGTTTTGAGCAGTTAAGTTTTTCAAACACTCAAGCCTTTTCAACTAAGAAAATCATAGGTTAAACAAGTGGGCTTTCTCAAAGGGAAGCTCAAAACACTTAAGTCATTTCCTAAGTGTTTTGAGGGTGGTTAAACACCAAGGTTCAATCAAAACACCCAACAGTGGGTTTCAAAGAATTAGAATGAACCATTGAACCATTGAACCCTACCTCCATAAGGTTCAAAGGTTTAACAAGTTCAAAGGTGCAGTGTCTTTGATGAACTTAAAGAATAAAAGGATTCAAAGAGTTATAATGAACTGTTAAACTGTTGAACCTTGAACTCTTTTGGTTTAAAGGTTCAAAGGTTCAACAAGTTCAATGAGTTCAACAGACTTAAAGAATAAAAGGATCCAAAGAGTAAGAATGAACCATTGAACCATTGAACCCCACCTCTAAAAGGTTCAAATTTTCAAGCAAAATCTTTGAGCAAATGGATGAAGTGGAAGATTATAGAAAAAAGTTCAACCAAATGGTTCAAAGATGCCTTGAGTGCACAAAACAAAAATAAGTGAATGCAGCCCTTTAAAAAACATTGAATGATTGAACCATTGAACTATTGAACCATTGAACCAAAAGAGTTCAAGGTTCAAGGTTCAAAGAGGTTCATGTGACTGATGACATCCCTATAGATGTCAAATTTAGGGTAATGGAATAACCATTTATTTTTGAAAGACCTAAGCACAAACTCAGTGAGCAACCAAGAAAGGAGCCAAAGGCACTAGCTGAAAGCAAGAAAATAGCCTTGAGAGCTCAGATCACCAAGAAGGGATAAAACATGGCAAGAAAAGAGGTAATGACTACAAAAAAATCTAGAAATATCTTTAGAAGAGTTATTCTAGTAGGTGGAATAGTCCACTAGGTGGACCTCAGAGAACACAAACATTTAATGGCATGGCCTATTTTTCTTCATTAAGTAAAGGCGAATGGACAACCATGTAAGCATAAAAAATAAGACCAAGAAACCCATGCTTAGGAGAAGACATTTGAGATGATTTAGAGTGCCAAATTTAAGGTTGATGACCTATTCTAGTATGGCCCTTTCATAGAATATTCAATGCATTCAATATAACATAGGCCATTTTCATGAAAATAAGCACCCAAGTCTTTATTTGGATGCTTTATATTGTAATATCTCATTTTGTATAAGGAATATCTCTCTATTATTAGAAGCAAAGCTCTGCCTAAATTGAAAGGCATTCTTGATACTTTGAGCTCAGACTGTTAATCATATTTTGTTAAGTGAATGAGAAAGCAAGTGACCTTTCAGACTTTGTGTTGAAATAACTTGTGTTATCTAGGAAATTATTCTTATGTCTTTTTCTTAAATACAGTCTTGTCCATTTAATTAAATAATTAGAACAAGTGGAAATAAGCTAGAAGATGTCCTGAAGCCAATTGTGGGAGACTTTATGCTACCATAATTGTCTTCAGTCTCCATTTTGTGTAAAGGATACTGGTGAGACTTTGAGCTCTCCTTATCCTTTGTAGTATTTCAGTATATTATAGTATGCAGTGGAGACTTTGGGCTACACTTCATTCTATGGTGTTATTTTTCCTAATCAATAGGAAAAACAATGAAAGACTTTGTGCTTTTGTGGGTTTGTTGTGGATCCTATTACTACCTAGGAAGGATTCCTGTTATTTGCTGAATACCATTTCTAAAAGAAGAAAAATGCCTTCAATAATTACACCAAAATTATCCTCTATTCTATGAACATCATATCTAAAAAAGGAGAGATGGATCGTATGATTTCACCCCTGTGTCTATTTTTATCTTATATATATAGTATAGTTATATGGAACCTCCCCTTACTGAGAGGAGAGATTTGTCTCATTCTAGCTGTGGTCACCACACCCATTTTGCTGTATAAATATCATTATGTTGTGGTTGATGTACCCATTTTTCCATTAGTTAGTTGATGACAAAATATTCACCCAACAATTTTTGGTGACTCCACTAGGAAAGAACAAGCAGTTTGAAGCCTCAAGCTTCAAACTGATATAGTTCTAGTTCTTTTCCATTTCCATTTCACACTCTAGCTAATCCACCATACATATAAAGCTAGAGAGCTCAAGGTATTGTTGATCCTATATTTGAGTTGTTGCACCTGAGTAATTTTGATCTTTTTCCTCCACCATCTCACCTTCAGTGAACCAGGAGTTTTCCTCCTACAAACATTAGGTCCCTAATACCAAGCAAAGCTTTTCTTTCCTCTACTAGCAAAGCTTTATCTATACATATCCCATAGATATTTTTTATCCCTCATTTCAATAGCCATATCATGGCAGCTCAAGGCCCCTAGGGTAATACTTTTGGTCCTCTGAATATAACCCCACCTTTACATGAACTACCCCGTAGTTCAAGGAATAATTTTTCCAAATTCTATGGTGATGGGAGAGTTCACCCTGATGAACATATTGCAGCCTTCTACATAGCTTGTGGTGTGATATGCATTGAATATGAAGACATAATAGTTAGACTATTTGTGGAACATTTCAAGGTGCTACCATAGATTGGTTCTATCATCTGCATGCATAAACAATAACTGACTAGAACACTCTTAAGGCCAAGTTCAAGGCTAGATTCAAATCTATAAAAGATGAACATGCCTTGCTAGCTCAGCTTACATAAATGAATAAGGAGCCTCATGAACCTATGTGAGACTTCATTGCTAAATTTGACAAGCTAAGAAATATAATTCCTACAATTTCTCAGCTGACACCTGAGAATCTTAAATGCTTCTTCATTAATTCTCAACTTCCTAAAGTGAGTTTCTTGTTGAGGCGGGCTGGCCGCATAGATCTTTTTGTAGCTTAGATTTTGGCCACTGAGGTTGAAGATGATCTTATCTTGGCATGAAAGATAAGAAGAGATCCTAAAAAAAATAAATCTTTTTCATCTTCTAAATTTTTTTCTACAGGCACCACTGATCTTATGGTGCAAAAACTAGCAAATGAATTGCTAGCCATAAAAAAATAAATGGTCTAGGGGATGTCTGCTCCTCCTTCTTATTAAGATATACCAAGGAGTACATTTCCTAACTAGTCATATCAAGGTAATGCTACCATAAATTGAGGGCAACCAGATCATCTTCCTCCCCCACAAGGGAAGCTTGCCATTGAAGCAACACTAGCTAACTTAGCAGTTGGTTATCTTAAAGCTAAACATGATTTCTCTTTCCAACCTGAGTTGAACCAAAAAGATGACACTGATCTCTTTTTAGAAGGTGAAGAAGAATTAGATAGCGAATCCAACATTGGTTTCCTTAATTACCAAGATGAAGCTAGAAGTAAGGAGGAAGTGTTTGATGGATCATACCCTATATTTACCAGGTCCTAGAACCAGTCAACTCAACAAGATAATAAGGGAAAAATAAGGGAAGAATCTTGACCAATAATTTCAATTATTAAATGAGGGACTTATCTACCTTTCCAATCAAAGGACCCAATGAGCAATAAAAAATTAATTACCTCAAGCAATCCTTCACCTTCTACTTCAATCTCT
The DNA here is from genome assembly GCA_037957365.1 of Torreya grandis. Lineage (NCBI taxonomy): Eukaryota > Viridiplantae > Streptophyta > Pinopsida > Cupressales > Taxaceae > Torreya > Torreya grandis. The sequence goes on from JARHVA010000321.1 coordinate 5,266,347, forward strand.
TAGACTAGTCCCACACTCAATAAAACCTAGAATGATGGACTTCCTTCCTCTATTCCTAGTTATTTTTAGTCATTTTATATAATTGGCCATACTAGGAAGACCAAAATTTAAATGTCTAAATTTGAATACTTACAGGCCAACCCTGAGCAGTTGGATAGGCTAGTTGAATGCATCAAGAACAAAACCATCCTTGTAAGACAAATTGTTTTGAATGTAACTCATGATCCCTAAAAGAACACATCTACCTAAAATAATCTTGTCATTACTCCTCCTATTTCCCCTGGGACAATAAAACCTTTCTATGTTTCCCTATTGATAAATGGTCATAAGTTGAGCAACTGCATAATAGACTCTGGCACCTCTAACAATGTGATGCCTACCAAGGTGGTAGACACTCTCAATCTCACTCTAACTAAAACTTTTGGGAGATATTTCTCCATGGAAAATAAACAAGTGCCACTTTTGAAATAGATCAAAGATGGCCAATTTGCATTTGTGGCCTTCCTAGATAAGAGGATTAAAATGATAGTCCTGGTGGCTGATGTTCGAGCTTCCTATGGCATTCTGCTTGGCCAAAATTTTTGCAAGGATGTTGGTGGAGAGTTGAGCATGGACCTATCTAAGGTGAGGATCCCTGTCAAGGGCATCATGCAAAGACTACTTCTTGAGAAGGAGTCAAAATACATTTTCACCCAAACATCAATCCCTGAAGCTCAAATTCTATTTGAATCTTCAAGCATGGGTAATTACTTTTTGTCTACTAAAGATGTTTCTATTTTAGCAGATGAATGTTTACTAGGTGACAATATAAAAAATTTAGACAAGACATCAAAAGAATTGGTAGGGTGTAGTACAGATGAAAAAGGATCTACCCTCCCTAATGAAAAAAATCTAATAAAAGATCAGATTCTAATGATGTTTGGATTCTTGAATTTGATGGCAGCAATTCTTCTACTAGTTCTAGAGCTAGATTTGTTTTGATATCTCCTCAAGGAGATATTTTTCCCTACTCATACAAGTTGCAGTTAAACAACACTAACAACACTGTCGAGTATGAATCTCTATTGCTCAAATTAAAGGCTACTCAAGCTAAAGGCATCAAGCAACTTCACGCCTAAGGGGATGATAAGTTGGGGGTTTATCAGGTGAGAAACATGTATCAAACCAAGAATGGATATTGTGACATTATCACATCTGGTATGGGACTATCTCAAAAGTTTTGATGCATTCATTATTTCTGAAGTACCCAAAAAATTTAATAATTGAGTGGATTCCTTGGCCATTTCTACAACTCTCATGGTCCCTCACCAAGATTTTAAAGGTAGAAAATACACTATTGAGCTGGTCTTTTGACTGAGTGTACCTAATAATGCTAACCATTGGTAGGTATTTATGGTGATAACCAAATAATTTCTTTTTTGGAATAGATGGACAGCTTTGAGAAGCTTCATTTTGAAGGTAGTGAATTTCCACCATGGGAATCAGCTCTTGAAACAAATCTAAAAATTGGCAAAAAGTTCCTTTAGCTCAAAGAGAATAAAATTCCTAAAGGATTAGTTTATCTTGAGAAGTTATTTGATAATCATGATAGGTGTATCAAAAAGTCACAAATGGACTCAAAATCCTCCAAGGATTTTGATCAAATAAATTTGATAATAGAAGATAATCCCAAAATGGTCAACATCAGGAATTATTGCACTCCTGATGAAAAACTCAAATTCGTTACCCTGCTTCACCATTACATTGATGTTTTAGCATAATCTTATGATGATCTAAAATCTCTTAGGCCTAAAGAAATTTAGCATGAAATTCCTCTCAAGATTGGGTCATTACCTCACAAGCAAAAACAAAGGTAGTATAAACCCAAGATATCAGGTACTATTCTTTTTGAGATACAGAAAATGCTGAATGCAAGAATTATTTTCCCAATCCATCATTCCACGTGGATTGAAAACATAGTCCCTGTGAGAAATAAGAATGGATAAATTCACCTATGTGTTGATTTTAAAAATTTGAATCAGTCATCTTTAAAAGACAACTATCCCCTGCCCATCATGGATCAATTGCTACAAATAGTGACTGGCACATAGATGTTATCAATGTTAGATGGTTTTTCAGGATATATCAAGTGGAAGTTGGTGAAGCAGATAACATAAGACCACTTTAACTACAACTTGGGGCACCTTTTCATATTGCAAAATGCCTTTTGGCTTGATCAATTCTAGCGCCACCTTTTATAGAGCAATGGATCTTGCCTTCAAAAATGAAATGGGGAAGTTCATTGTGGTATACCTTGATGACTTGATAGTTTTTTCTAAACATCATCCTAATCAAGTGCATCATCTACAACAAGTGCTAGAGTGATGTTGGCAAAATGATATTTCTCTTAATCCCAAGAAGTTGATTTTTGGGGTTATAGAAGGTAAACTTCTCGGTCACACTGTATCCTAAGAAGGCATAAAGATTGACCCAGAAAGAGTCAAATCCATCTAAGAGTTTACTCTTCCTACTAGTAAGAATGTGGTCCATTCTTTCTTTATAAAGGTGAATTTTCTATGAAGGTTCATTCCTAAATTCATAGAAAAGATATGCCATATTGTCAACATGATGAAGGGTAAAGCTACTTTTAGTTGGATTGAAGAAGGCAAGTCAGCATTTCAAGACATCATAAAAGCTATGGCCCATACCCCAATCCTAGTTTGTCTTGATTACACCAAATACTTCATGATATACAGCTATGCTTTTGAACACATGCTTTCAGCCATTTTGGTTTAGTAGAACAAAGAAGGTGTGGAGTCCCCCATATCTTTCATGAGTTGTCCTCTCAAAGTTCATGAGCTGAAATATTCAAATATAGAGAAGCATGCTTATGTTGTGGTTAAGGCAATAAAACACTTCCATTTTTACATCTTAAACTCACACACTATTGCTCTGGTTCTTGATACAATAGTAAAGTCCATTCTAACTCAACAGGAGTTTGGAACTAAAAGGGGTAATTGGATTGCTAAAATCTAGGAGTTTGATCTTGTTATCAAACCTATGAAACTTGTGTGGGGAAGAGGTCTATGCTAATTAATTACTGATAACATACCAGAAGAAGCAGGGCATGAAGAAATAGAGGTTGAATACATGCTTGCAGTTCTCTTTATCACCACTATGAATGAGTGGTATTCCAATATTGCTCATTTTCTTACCTATGGTGAATGTCCTACTCACTTGTCTTGTAAAGAAAAGAGGACTGTTAAGTTAAAAGCTACTGACTTTGTCCTATGGGACAATGGTTTGTACAAGAGGAGCCTTGATGGGGTGTTTCTTTGTTATGTGGATAAAGTGCAACAGAGCAAAATTTTGGAGTCTTTCCACAATTTGGCTTATGGAGGACATATTTATACACCTGTGACTTCCCATAAGATTCTACGAGATAGGTACTATTGGCCTACTCTATTTCAAGATTCATACACTTGGGTGCGTAGATGAAAGCTGTGTTAATAGTTCATTGGGAAACCCAAGTTGGCCATGCTACCTCTCAAGCTTATGGTAATTGAAGAGCCTTTTCAGCAATGGGGAATTGATTTCATTGGCACTGTAAACCTGTCCTCAAGTGCTAGACATGACTATGTTCTCTTAGCCACATACTATTTTACCAAGTGGGTGGAAGCCATTCTAGTCAAGCATGCTACTTTAAAAGTGGTATGTAATTTCCTCAAGGAAAATATTATTTATCAGTTTGGAGTCCCAACCAAGATTGTAACAAACAATGCAGCCTATTTCTCTTCTTATAAAGTTACCCAATTCTACTATTATTATGGGATTATCCTCTCCCACTTTTCTAACTATTATCCATATGGAAATGGTCATGAAAAATCAAGAAACAAGAACTTAGTGACCATTATCAAGAAGCTAATAGATAACAATTAGAGAACCTAGCATAAAGCATTGCTTGACACCTTATGGGTAGATAGGATTACACCCAAAAGGGCAGTCCCAATTCCAACTTTTGTATGGTTTAAATGTAGAGATACCAATCACCCTAGAATTACTAGCATTGAAGTTGGCAAAGGTAGTAGAAGATTCAAATTTTGAAAGTTCCATCAACAAGAGGATCATGTGCTTGACTAAACTAAATGAGCAATGAACTATGGTGGTGGATTGTATTGCTGCACATTAAAGTTTGGTAAAGAGACTCTTCGACCAGAAAGTGAGGATTCATGATTTTTGGATTGGAGGTCAAGTCTTGTTGTGGGACAAGAGGAGAGAGCCAAAAGGAATGCATGGAAAATTGGATTCCTTATGGAAAGGCCCATTTTTCATTCATTGATTAAATGGTGAAAATATCTTCTTGTTGAAATATCAAGATGGAATGCCATTTGCACTATCTCACAGTGGGAAACATCTAAAGCACTTCAATCCTTGAAGTATCAGATAAGTCTAATTATACATATATATAGTCTTTTTTTATTTTGTTTTGTTCATTTTATTTTTGGCACCTTTCTTTTTGGGTGAGCATGACTCCGTAGCCCAATGGCATAGATGAAGGCACTAAGATTCTGGTTTCTACTCCCTTTGATTGTTTCAAAATTTCAATTGATGTAAGCTCCCCAACTAGAGCTAGCTATTGTTCCCAAAATCCATCACTTGTTTTTGTGGATAACATGTTGATCATTTTGGTCCTGCAAGCCAAAATTCTCTCTTTCTTTATCAAAAAATGTTTTGAGCAGTTAAGTTTTTTAAACACTCAATCCTTTTTAGCTAAGGAAATCATAGGTTCAAAAAGTGAGCTTTCTCAAAGGGAAGTTAAAAACACTTAAGGCATTTCCTAAGTGTTTTGAGGATGGTTCAACGCTGAGGTTCAATCAAAATACTCAATGATGGGTTTCAAAGAATTAGAATGAACCATTGAACTGTTGAACCATTGCACCCTACCTCCACAAGGTTCAAAGGTTCAATGAGTTCAAAGGTTCAACAACTTCAACAAACTTAAATAATAAAAGGATTAAATGAGTTAGAAAGAACTGTTGAACCATTAAACCTTTAACTTTTTTGGTTCAAAGGTTCAAAGGTTCAACAAGTTCAATGAGTTCAATAGACTTAAAGAATAAAAGGATCCAAAGAGTAAGAATGAACCACTAAACCATTAAACCCTACCTCCAAAAGGTTAAAAAGTTCAAAGTTTAAGCAGAAGCTTCAAGTGAATGCATGAAGCAGAAGATTCTAGAAAAAGGTTCAACCAAATGGTTTAAAGACACCTTGAGCACACAAAAAAAACTAAGTGAATGCGGCCATTTATTAAACATTGAATCATTGAACTGTTGAACCATTAAACCAAAAGAGTTCAAGGTTCAAGGTTCAAAGAGATTCAAATGATTGATGACATCCCCATGGATGTCAAATTTAGGGTAATGGAATAACCATTGATTTTCAAAAGACCCGAGAACAAACTCAGTGACCAACCAAGAAAAGAGTCAAAGGTGTCACCTGAAAGTGTGAAGATAGCCCTGAGAGCTCATATCACTAGGAAGGAAAAAAATGTGGCAAGGAAAGAGGGAATGACTATATAAAATCTACAAATATTTATAGAAAAGTTATTCCAGTAGGTGGAACAGTCCACCAGGTGGACCTCAAAGAACACAAACATTCAATGGCATGGCCTATTTTTCTTCATTAAGTAAAGGTGAATGGACAACCATGTAAGCGTCAGAAAGAAGACCAAAAAACCCATGCTTAAGAAGAGACATTTGAGATGATTTAGAATGCCAAAGTTAAGGCCAATGACCTATTATAACATGGCCCTTTCATATAATATTCAATGCATTCAATACAATATGGGCTATTTTCATGAAAATAAGTGCCCAAGTCTTTCTTTGGATGTTATATATTGTAATCTCTCATTTTGTATAAGGGAGATCTCTCTATTATTAGAAGAAAAGTTCTACCCAAATTGAAAGGCATTCTTGAGAATTTGACCTCAGACTGTTAATCATACTTTGTTAAGTGAATGAGAAAGCAAGTGACCTTTCAGACTTTGTGTTGAAATAGCTTGTGTTATCTAGAAAATCATTCTTATGTATTTTTCCTAAATATAGTCTTGTCCATTTAATTAAATAAGAAGAACAAGTGGAAATAAGTTGGAAGATTTCCTAAATCCAATTGTGGGAGACTTTGTGCTACCATAATTGTCTTCAGTCTCTATTTTGTGTAAAGGATACTGGAGAGACTTTGAGCTCTCCTTATCCTTCGTAATCTTTCACTCTGTTGTAGCATGCGGTGGAGACATTGGGATACACTTCATTATATGGTGTTCTTTGTCCTAATTATTAGGAGAAATAATGAAAGACTTTGTGCTTTCATGGGTTTTTTGTGGATCTTATTACTACCTAGGAAAGATTCTTATTGTTTGCTGAATACCATTTCTAAAAGAAGAGAAATGTCTTCAGTAATTACACTAGAATTTTCTTCTATTCTATGAACATCATCTCTAAAAAAAGAGAGATGGATGGTATTATTTCACCCCTATGCCCATTTTTATATTATATATATACTATAGTTATATGGAACCTCCCCTTATTGAGAGGAGAGATTTGTCTCATTCTGGCTATGGTCACCACACCCATTTTATTTTATAAATCTCTTTGTGCTATGGTTGATGTGCCTATTTTGCCATTAGTTAATTGATGAAAAAATATTCACCCAACACAACCATCCTATAGAGGTTGTTGTTTCCAACTATTTTTTTTCTTTTCTACATTCAAAAGAAGTAAGAAACTAAGATAAATGGTCAAGGGTTTGTACGTACTTGGGTGAAGTTTGTGCACCATATCCAGACGATTGAAGGGACTCCTCTTTGGCTATGGAAGACGACACCTATAGAGAGAAATACTTAAATAAAGAGATTGTTAGATGGGTATAAGGTGGACTACCAAGAAAATCTCGTTCTTAGAAGTGCAAAGACTTCCTTGAGGGATGACAGTCCACTAGTTGATAAAAGAGTGTTGCTAGAAAGAGAAATGGTGAAAGACTAAACAAAAGGAATAGATATAATATGTACCTATATTCTACTATCAGTCTATCATAGTCACCGATGCCAGTTAGTCTGCCATCATCGGTTAGTCAATGTCATCAACGCCGGTTAGTCTGTCATCATCGGTTTGTCAATATGCTGACATCAGTTATGTTGACGACGTTGGTAGGGGAAATGGACTTCTGGGCAGGTCTCAGGTTATGTCTTTAGTCGGTAGAGTGGTCTGTGGTAGTCAGAGAGTCTGTGCAGGGATGCAAGACAGTAGATAAGGTCTTAGGAGGGACAAGGTAGAGAGACAGGTTGTCAAAAAAGGGGTGAGAGTATGAAGAAGGCTTTTTAGCCTCTTTGGGAAGAAAGTCAGGTCTGGTTTGGTTGATAGCTGGGTCTGGTTGATAATATGGCTTAGAAGTAGTAACTAGAAAACCAATTACTAATACATTATAAATAATGAAATGAAATAAAAGAGGGATACTTAGCTCTTTGACAAAGAACCAAAAGTGTAGAAGACCTGTTACTGATGTGGCTGATGTACCTATTGCTGATGCAACTAATGTAGAAGACTTCTTATAATATTTCAATTAGGGGTGGAGTGACTGATGCAAATTTCCTGTAGCCTGTGATGCTTGGTGTGCATTTGGGAGAGAGAGAGAAAGGTCAAATACCAGGAGCTAGAGAATTAGCCTTTGGGTCTCTGATTAGTTTTCTATTCGGCCTATAAGTTGGTTTTAAGCAACCGATGTCGGTGATCCCACCGGCGTCAGCCAACGGTTGATTGATGTCGGTGGCTAGAATATGGGTAAAAAGGCTATTTTTAGCCTTTTGCCCGTTCCTTCGTCTGTCGGGTTTAGTGGTCATGGTAAAATGGTCGAAGGTGGTTTAATAGGTGTGAGAGGTTAGTGGGAGGGTTGAAATAGGTCATAAATTGGTCATAGGGTGATGGGAGGCATCCAAGGGGAGGTATCCAAGGTGGGGTGTGTCCAAAGGGGGTGTTATTAATTCAAAATAGATAATTATTTTAAATTAATAAGTGTGTGGGTTAGGAATGTTTAGAAGTGGACCAAGGGGACCGAGGGGGAGTCGACCAAGGAGTAGACACAATTTTGGTGTCTACATTTGTTTCAAACTTATTCCTTTAGCTTAACAACCTATCAAACCATTATACCCTTACAATACCAAACCCTCCTGGTTCAATGATAACTTTATTTGTGTATACCATAGGGTACCAAGACATGACATAGAGAACCTGCAAAGCTCTCCAAGCACATGTTCATAGCCTATATGATGAGGATGATTTGTTATTAGATGAAAATCTCTTACCTCCATTACCAACCCAACTACCCAACCAAATTATTTAACATCTAACTACACCCTCAATCTCACCTAAGAGTGAGGAGGAGGAACCGAAGTAACCATCTAGCCCAACAAATCCCTTCATCCACACTATTCATATGGTTACCCAATCTCAAGCCAAATAAAAGGATAAGGGAAAAGCTAAAGTTTCCATTCCATAGACATAAAATTCAACCCCTTAACCCTCAAACCAAACCTAAACACATTTACCGTCACCTATTCCACCACCAAAAATCAAAATGTCCATTTTGAGACCCTCTCCCTCCAACCCTTCTAAATCCATCTAGCGTATCATCTTCAAATAACTTCACCAGACAGTAGTAAAGATGAGCCTTTAGAAAATAATCAACACCTTACATCACCATTGTCAAGAACTAATAGAGGCTCTTCAATCTAAAAAGGTTCAACTGAATGACCCTCAACCTCTTACACCCTTTATTAGAGCCCTCCAACTTCTATGTTTGTGACCTTTCAAGATTATAAAATACTTCCTATTCATGCTGAGGATGCTAATCCTCCCCTCTTCATCACTACATACATCAATAAAATTTACATCAAAAGGGTGATGATTGATGGAGGAGCTAGTATCAACATTATCTCCTCCCATGCTTATGAACAAATTTAGCTACCCAAGAACATCATGGTAGAAAGTGAAGTAGTCCTTCACTCCTTTAATGATACCATGGAAACTACCTTGAGGGATAGTTTTCCTCCATATCTTCTTGGGACCTCATACTATCCTTGAGATATTATACATTATAGAGGGTGAGTTTTGATACAATGTTTTACTCAAATGCCCTTGGATCTATGCCATGATTTGTGTCCCTTTTACCTTACATCGATGTGTTAACTTTGAGCATGAAGGTCAAGTTGTAACCAACAAAGCTAAACCTAGTCCCTTTGCCTCTTATAATACAACATATCAACCTAATTACATTCTTCTTCCTTCCTCATCCACCTCACCATTAACTTCTAACAACACTATCTTACCACCAACCAAAACCAAGAACACTCCTACCTATAACATTGATGAATCTTTAACTATCTCATCTTTGCCTTCTTCCTAGATTCTCATAGAGGACCCCTTGGAACCCATGCTCCAATGTCTCTCCCTTAGGGAATATTATATTCTATTCTTGGATGCTTTCTCTACTATGAAAGAGTATGGGAACCTCAAACATGACCCTTCATATGATCCTAACATTAGAACCATCATCCCTTTTAGGCTCCCAAACCATCAAATGAACTTTATTTATGGGGGACTTGATCAACCACATCTCACTTCTACCACTACCTCATTTATCTAACCATTCACTCCATCTTCTATTATCTCAACAAACTAGCCTTTGACAAGGCTTACCTTTATAGATGTGATTGGAAGGGGTTTGACCTAGGCCTTTATGAATAGGGACCTCATGAGTTACCCATAATCAAAACTCAATAACCTCGTGAGTTATTTAGCCTTGGGTTCATACCACTACAAGAACCCACCTCACTAAAACCCATCACCACCATCAATAAGGATGTTCCATCCTCACCAACCCTATCTCCCTCAAAGTTAGAAGACTTCAATATCATCCCATCTAATTTTTTTAATCAATACTATTAGTTTGCCCCCCCTAAATAATTAAAAGGATGGTCAAACTAAAATCCTTCCTCTTATCCATCTTGAAATGGTATAAAATGATTATCCTACCATTAAACCATCCAACATCAAGACAATGATTTCATTCTCACCTACCTTGATATGGGGGATTCTTTTATCCATAAATCCCTTCTTCCTAAGAACCAAACTATGTTTAATGAATCTACTATCGATGTTAACTTGGGTATTTAGGATAACCCCTATATCATCAAGATCGGCCAATCCTTAAATTCCATGTAATAATAGGATTACCCTTCTTTCCTTCATGATCATAGCATATCATTTTCTTGGTCCTATTAGGATATGCCCAAAATTGACCCTTATATTTCCCTCCACAACATTGTCACCCATCTTGAGGTTAAGTTGGTTCAACAAAAGCTTTCTAGGATGCATCCTCACATAGTCTTTCTTGCCATAGAATAAATTCAATGTCTCTTAGCTATCAACTTTATTCACCTCATCAACTATCCACAATGGGTTTATAACATCATTCCCATCACAAATCCCACAAGGGGACTTCACCTTTGCATCAACTTTTGTGACATCAAATTTGCTTCCCCAAAGGATGACTATTCTTTACCAAACATTGACCAACTTGTTGATCCTAAATTTGGATATGAGATGTTATCTCTCATGGATGGTTTATCAATATATAATCATATCTTGATTGCCCCCAAATATCAGTCCTTTATCACCCTTTGAGGAACCTTCTTTTATAGGGTCATGCCTTTTAGTCTGAAGAATGCTAGAGCAACATATCACTATGTCATGACCTACATCTTTCATTATCTCATCCATAAAATCATATAAGACTATGTGGATGATCTCCTTGGGAAATCCATACATGAAAAATATTACCTAGCTATTCTCGCAATCATCTTCAACCCACTAATCCATTATCATGTTAGGCTCAACCCCAAGAACTTTATTTTTGGGGTCTTATCTGGATAAATTCTTGGATTTATCATCTCTCTTTGAGGAATCTAAGTGGACCTGACTAAAGTTAGATCAATATTGGAGATGCCTCCTCTTAATAACCTTAAGAAACTCTACACCCTATAGGGTAATCTCAAATCTATTCATCACTTCATCTCCCAATTATTAGACATATGTCAACCCTTTCACCATCTCCTCAAGAAAGATACCTCTTTTAAGTGGACTAAGGTCTATCAACAAGCCTTATATTTTCTCAAATAATACCTTCTTTCTCCACCTATCCTCATCCCTCCTAAATAATATTAGCCCTTTTACCTTTATATATCCACCATAGATCATTCCTTAGGCATAATAATTTCTCATCATGATGAACAAAACAAAGAGAAAGCCATCTACTATATTAGCAACACACTTATAGAATATAAAAATTAGTATACCCATCCCAAAAAACTTTGCCTCAACTTAGTACTTATGGCTTCTAAACTCCATCACTACCTTCTCAATCATAAAACCTATGCAATCACTAACATTGACCCACTCAAGTACATACACTCTAAACCATACCAAAATTAAAATATGGCTAAGTGGCTCATGCTCATAGCTAGGTTTGTTCTTGAGTTACTTCAATAAAATTACATTAAAGGCCAAGTCATCATTGACCAATTAGTTGAAGCTCCTCTACCAGACAATCAACCGCTTCCTCTGGCATTTCCAAATGAGTCCATCATAACTCTTTCTTAGGAGGAACCAACCTACCAAATGACCATGTTTTTTAATGGATCCAAATTCTAACATAGTGGGAGTGTTAGATTTATTATCATCCCCTTAATGGTAAACATCTTCCCCTTTCCTTTAACTTGACTTTAAATGTACCAAAAACATGGCTGAGTATGAAGCCCTAGTCATAGGTCTCCAAACCACTCTATCCTTGGGAGTTAAGACCATCAGTGTCTTTGGTGACTCTCAACATGTGGTTAACTAGGTCAAAGGATCTTATTAATGTAAAAATGATGTATTACTAAAGTAAAAACTCTTAGTTGATGTGCTCTTAGCATCATTTAAGCATTACCTTATCTAGTCAGTTCCTTGATATACTAACAAATTCATAGACACAATAGCATCCCTCACTTCCCAAATTCCATCTCAACCTACCAAATATAAACTATTTATCACTAACCATCATTTTATCACACCCTCATATATTAGTTCTGACCTTTCTACCATTTGTAGAGTGGTATGACAAAACTTTTAACTACCTTAACCTTGACATTATTCCTCCCAACCTTTCAAGGAATTCACAAAGAGCCTTTGTTCAGATTACCTCTTGTTACACCATACTAGGGGGAATCATTTACAAACATGGATTTGACAGCCTCCATCTCCATTGGCTACATAGTCATGAAGTTTCCAATGCAATCAAGGAAACACATGACATAATATATGGGAGATACTTTAGTGGCCTATCCATCACTAAATGTATCCTTTGCCTTGGATACTATTGGCACACCCTTAATCAAGATTATTATGATTATGTAAATAATTTTGTCAAATGTTAACAACATGCTAATTTACATCATGCACTGGCCCATGGCCTTCAAGTATCCAAAGACTATTTTCCCTTCTCATAATGGGGTCTTGACCTTATTAGGGAAATAAATCCTTATTCTTCACAATGACACCAATCCATCATTACCACTACCAAATATTTCACCAAGTGGGTGGAAGCCATTCTTCTTATTTTGACCAAATCTTAAAAGATTATCAACTTCATCAATCACCATATCATCTATTGCTTCAGTGTTCCCCATAAGATCATAACTAATAATGGAAAATATTTTAAAAATAAGAAATTACAAGGTCTTTTCAATGCTTTTGGAATCAAGTTAAGTTTTTCCTCACCCTATAATCCATAATAAAATGGATAGGTAGAAGCCTCTAAGAAAACCCTCAATAAAATGCTAACCAAAGTAGTAAGTGGTTTAGGTCAGGATTGGTACCTGCATATCCCTTTCACTTTATGGGCCTCTCATACTAGCATTCAAACCTCTATGGGAGCTACCCATTTCTCTCTCATATTTGGAGTAGAGATAGTCTTGCCACTCAAAATTGAGATTCCCTCTCTTCACATATATTTTCATGAGATCCTTTTTGAGAGTGACTATCATTAGGATCATCTCATATAACCTGAGCTACTTGACAAGCATCACCTTAAAACACTTAATCATCTTTGTGTCTATTAATAATAGATCAAGCATGGTTACAATAAACACCTAAAAGAGTAAGAACTCAATATTAAAGACCTTTTCCTAAAGGAAAACTAACATGTAACTAATATGGAGAAAATCAAAAGAGGTATGTTTACTTTCAATTGGCCTAGACCCTACATTATAACCAATAAGTATGGATCAAGTGCTTATTATTTATCTTCTCTTAAAGGTAAACTAGAAAATGAGCCTCTCAATGCTTCACATTTGTTCCCTTTATTTTGTTAAATCGGGATCACATTCACCTTTGTGCCTAACTTAAGCTCATCCCTTGGATTATGATATTTTCACATTCCTTACACATTCACCCTATTCCTCTTGGGGATAATTGATTACAACATATGACCATGTGATTTTCCATCATAGTTATAGCCTAATCTTAAGCATGGATACCATGAATCTACCCATGGCATGGTTCTCATGGATAATTTTTATCTCTCATCAGATGGAATCCCATGATCAGTTGTCTTTCAAACAACTTTCCTTCACCTATCATTAATCTTTGTGCTAAAAGTCTTTCCTCTACAAAGATAGACCTCTAAGCCTAAATAGACTCATTCATATATAAACCTAGTATTCAAAATTAAATTTAAATACCAAAATATCACTTGGGTTCATATATCCAACATTGTAGATTGCTCCCTTGAAAGATAGCTACCCAACAACTAAATTACTTAAAGATAGAATGCTCCTTTGAAGAACAAATATAAAAATTAGACTTTAGACCACTCTTTTAAAGGATGTCTAACTTAATTTTATCAAATCAATCATTTTAAGCTTCCCACATCGATCATTTTCACCAACCTATCAAAAAAACAAAATCAACAAACAACCCTATGTCAAAATCAAAGCAAGTAAGTTGTAATTGACTTTTATACATGGAAATAGTAGACTTACCATATTAATCAATGTACACATTATATTCAGACATGGACTTGTCTATTATGGTTCTTTGGTCACCTATATAAGGGGAAAGCTAACCCATATTAAGTTACCATATCACCCATTTCCCATTCAACCATCAACCTATCACCTACTTTCCCTTCATACCCTTTCTAAAATCAAGGGACTATGAGCTTACTTGACACAACATGATCAAGAAACCTTATTTTTCAATTAAATAATGATCATGAGAAGCATTCAAAAGGATTATTTTCATTAATTCAATAAAAATGTTAGTTTTTTTAGGTTATTACCAATGAACACATCATTATTTTTTATTAACCTCTATTCATTAGTTCATGAGGACATATGTCTCATGATTCTTCTCTCTTTTCCACATTTAGTGTGTTATCTAAACCTAATTTATGTGATTTCATTATATCTCCATATCACATATCATATCAACATATTCAAAACATCATGTTCATCAATTCAATAATCAATATACATCTTAACATTATGAACTATGTCCATAAATCATACCCTATCCATGAATAAAACATCAAGAACCATAAATCATAGACAATCACACCATAACCTCATTATCATCAGAGCAATCACCATTTATCATATACATCAACATAAACCACATCATATAAATAACCATCATAGATTATGTCATCTCTCTACTACTCATAAACATCACAACAATTCCAAACATCAACACATCACATCATCAATAACCATGACTAAATAATCTCTCACATATCCATAAAATTATTTCTATGAACCACATCATCATATAAAAAAAATCATCAAACAAACCATAATCAAAACCATTAATCATATGTCCATGATCATGTCTATGAATAAACCCAATCATATCTATGAACAAATATCACTTAAACTATACATGTATTAACGAACACCTCATCACAATCATGTTTCAATTCCCTCATCACATCAACATATAACATAATAAAATCATCCATGATAATCAACACCACATCCATCAATGAGCACATGCATATCATCCATAAACATCATCACATGCCTAAACTACGAGTCCACATATCTTCTCATAGAGCATGGGGAATAAACAACCTATCATTTCATCATAACAAAATATACATCATGAACATCCATAAACATTACCACATACCTAAACTAATGAACCATACATTTCCTAAGCATCATCCATAAATATCTCAAAACATCAAATAAACATAACAACCATAAAAACCATCAACATCAATAAACATCCATAATCCTCATCAAACCTCATCATCATCTACATCAGAATAAAAGTAATAGATGTCAATGAGTATACAATTCTCAACAAGAAGTACATGTAATAAAGTATAAATCTATCCCTCTCATATGTATCTTGCATCATCAACATATAGGTCGATATCAAAATCAAAACATATACATCATATAATCTCATATATCAATCCCCTAAGGCACCACTACCACTAACCCCACCTACACCTACACTACCATCTAGTGGTGGTCCCCCTAATCTCCCTACCTAACCCACTGTAGAGGCCCACTATCACAAAGTATCTATAGATGGACCACCTACTAAACTAGCCTTATACTCTCCATATCAAATCTTTAATGGTAATTATGTCAGCACTATCACCTCATAATATCTCAACTCCTTAATAGTGGTTAAGTACCATGTCATAAGAATCATATCAAGTCCTCTTATAGGTGCCCTTTCTAGTGTTGCCACCACTCCTACCCTCTGCCTTAGTGAATCTCTCTCTTGAGTCACTAACCTAAGAAATATCCTTACTTGATATCTCTCTCTCCTATTAGCATTACCACCTGACCTTATAAAGTGATAATATGGCCTTGTAATGTGGCCATCTATCCCTATAATTTAAAGATTTGGTCTTCTGCCACTAAAATTACTACTTGTGATTGTCTATCTTGGATACCACCCTATGTCAGTACCCTAGTGAGATACACATCCATGGGTTGCTAACCCTCATCACCCCATACAAAATTACCACTGCATATTAGGCCTGGTACCACATTATATTACCATCCATAACATCTACATCATCTATCAAAGCACTTGTTGATAGCTCCTCATGCTCTAACATAATATCTTGTGGCTATGACTCTTAGAGAAATAAATCTACATCTTCCCTCTTATATCTTAATTTTGGTAGAATTCCTTGCAGAAGGCCAAACTAATTCTAAACATGGTTAAATGTGATCAGTTATGTTTCACCATCTTAGCTAAAACTTAGTAGTGATAAACTGTGGTAACTATACTAGGCCCACCAAGGCCAGCCCACATATGGCCTCCACACTATGTTTCCCACCATCAATCCCTCTAATGCATCCTTGAGCCAATTAATGTCCCTTGCACCACCACCAACCCCTATAAATGCATAATCCCTTTTTTATCTCAAGAAACCCACTCTATAGTCAATCAACACATAGCCATCCCATGGTAGCCACAAAGGTCTCAACACCTAAATGTGCTTATACACCTAGTAGTGGAGCATGAAACTAACACTAATCCCATAATGCTTATCTACCCAAAAATCCTAGAGCTCCCTATAGATCTAAACTAGTAATACTGGCCCCCTCTAAAACCCTCAAAAAATTCACATCACATCATAAACTCATCTACCTAATACTATTATATAGCCCATTACAAAGCCAACCAGCACTTTTACTCTCAATTTAACCCAATAAATCACCCAATTTCATCAAAAACATGAAACTAGGGCATCATGGCCTAGGACCATTTCACACACCCTATCCACCTAACTTTAACCTATCTAATACAACTCCCAACTCCTAAATTCAATAGACTATCAATTTCAAAACAACACCTACCTCATTCTGTGATTATTGACATGGTCAAATCCCTCATCTAGCTACTTAATTGCACCCTCATCTACCCTCCATCTAGTCAACCCTCAATCACCTTGACATATGTGCTCCACCTCTCACAACATTCCACCTCAGCAAGCTCAAATGTAAGATGTCTAAATTTATAGGAACACCAGAGTATAAATTTCTAAGTTTAATAGTTAAAATGACTTTTCCTTTTCACTTTTTATGTTTTTGATTTTTAGGGTTCTTACCTAACCATCGATGGTCAAGGTGATCATCGACGATTGACTGTGGGGACCTATGACCATAATAGTTAGGATCCCTAACCTTTTAAACTTTTTATCACCATACCTAGGTACTAATTTTTAGATATTACCTCATCTCACCCAACTAATCACTTTCACTTTTAGATATTACCCTTCTTTGACCAACCATTTGACCACATCCACCTTGACTGTGGTTTTTTTTGACCTAAACTATTTTCATGTTTTACAATAATTTTTCTTGGCCATTTTAACCACACCGACCCACCTTACCATGTTTAACTTATGCACATTCACACCACATCATGCATGACTGACCATTTGTGTTTTTTAAGGGAGAACTTCCTACCTTGAATACCTATGAAAACACTAACCTTGTTTAGATGGCTTGATAAGAATGACCTGATTGGCTATGACCAATATTATGAACTGGTCACCCTTATCACACATCCCTCTAGGACCGACCTTATTTCTACCAACATTGACAATTTTAGTCTTTGTATGATCTTGCATATCACACTTAGTCACATTTTGTGTGTGTGTTTATGTTTCAAACACCCAATCCTCTTTGTCACCCACCTTGTGACTCACCATCTACCACTTATCAAATCATGACTTGATTTTGATTTCACCTCATCAACTCCTAGTTTGAAGGGGAACAACTCCTCCCATAATTAGGGAAATCAAAACTCGATGAGAAATCCATTTTTTCTCTAAATTTTTTTGATTCAATGTCACATAAGAAAAAGGATAAAAATGTAAACACTTAAAAACTACACATGACAGTTTTAGATTTCAAAACAACTTACAACCCCCCTCGACCCATTAGACCTTGAGTCTAATTAACCACCTAGTTAACTAAACTTTTTTACTAACTTAAACCTATCAAACCACTAACTTAAAAACTTTAAATTAACATTTTAAACACCCCTTTCTTGACCAAATTACTTTACATACTCAACCATCGCTGGTCAGCCTAACCGGTCTTCAATCTACTTTAAAAGCATTTCTAGCTATGCATGAGATAAGCATGGCACAAATTAGTATGTCTAAATTATGTGATGGAAACCAAATATAAATCATTTTAGATAAAAATTTTATACTCCTATCTAATTAGGAACTTCCTCCTACCCTATTAGCAACTTCATCCTATAAAAGGAGAAGAGTAAGAGATGAAAAGGATCCATGTTCAAGATATCAAATCTTCTTACACATAGGTGTCCATCCTTCCTTTAGCCATCAAGAAATATAAATGGAGATATGAAGCTCTATCTACTTTATTCTCAAGGCCAAATTATTGTCACTCTAGGAAAATTGGTCCAACCTTCCACCATTAACAATCTAGAAAGTTGTAGGTAACTTTGAACTTGTTACTTTTATTTTATTTCTAACCTTCTTGACCTAATCAATCTTATCTCCCAAATTCCCATCTCTTACTAGACCCATATTTAAGCCCGTACATAATCATTTATCCCATATATAATTCCTTTTTTGATCATTTTTATAAATACATAGGCAACTATCCATAGGTAGCCCAACCACTGATGGTCACCTCAACTGTTGATAGTTACCCAATTGCTGATAGTCAACCCAACCACTGACGGTTCACTCAACCATTGACAATCACTATGGTATAAAATAATAATAGGTTATTTTTATCCCCTTAACCCTAATCAAACCCTAATTTATATATTTTTGCCTATTCACAGAGCCTTTCCTATTTTTTTGGACCTAACCCCAACTATCTTAGCATGAGCAGTGGCCCAATTTTGCTATGTTTAGTCATTTTATTTGAACAAGCATTTTATTTTATTCTTATTGAATTCATTTAATTTCATGTTATTGATAGCTTTCTTTTCATCTACATCAACTTAATTTTTATCAATAGTGGATTGATAGCTTCCTAACAAGTATATGCTTCTTGGATCTAGCTCACACTAGGTAGTCCACTCAGCTATCTTTCTAAAAACCCCTTTTATAGTGTATTTATTATCTATAGGTTATTATTTCCAAGCCAAAAAAGGAGTTCTCATTATAATCTGGATCACATGTGCACTTTTATCAGGTATTCCTTTACACACCCCTTTTACTAGTTTCTTACATGCTTCCAAATTAATAAATGAGTTGAAATTAAGAGAAACATAAATCAATTCAATAAAACGTCCAAAAATAAGATGTCATGATTGTTGAAGAGACTAAATCTCAAGCTACATCTAAAATTGATAGAGTGAATCATGAGGATGAAGAATTAAATAGAGTATCTATTGCCCAACTTAATTTAATCTCTCTCTAAACATTCCTACAAGAGTCCACCATCCCCAAATCTTCAAGTTTCAAGAGTACTCCCTTGGTTCCAAATCAAGCTCATGAGCATATCCATCACCCTCCCACCATCTCCTTTATTTAAGAAGAGCCTATTTTATGGAGGATAAAGGAAGAAGTTGTAGTTGAAACTAAGTTTTAAGGAGAATATGAAGAAGAAAAATTTGACCTCATAGGTCAAATTATCAACAATAATGACATCAAACATAAATGTTACATAAAATCATAGATTCATCCCTCTGTAGGCCAAATTTGATATCATTTAGCATTTTGTTTCTTATTTATAGTCATATTCAACATAATATAGCTTTGAGGAATGCGATCCCATTGAAAAAATATCTTATATTTCTAGTTAGATTTCTTTCCTTGAGATCTTGCATACATAACCCAAACACTATAATTGCTTAATGAAAAAACTCTTTGACATGAATATTTCTTAACCATGTACTATGGGGAAAAAGTATACCTTGCATGGTTTTTAGGAGAGTATTTTGTAAAAATGTGAATAATTTCTATTTGAGTTAATCAAACCACTTATCAAGCTTTGTCATTAAAGTTTATAGTCCATTTATGATTCCCAATAAAATCATATTTTGTGTGGATTATCTAGATATTTTTCTTTTTTCCATATTGGTGATGTCTAAGATAAGAAAGAAGTTTTATGTACTTATGTTTCCTCTTTAAATTTTATCAAATCTATTGATTATTGAATAGGGAAACCTAAGACCACTCATAGCATGTGTTAATGATATAATAAAATAAAAACACCTCTCATGGGGTTAATTTATCCTTCTATCATGGCACCTCCTAAAATTATTTGGGTGAAATTCATGATCTTAAACCTCCACTAATCCTATATCATATTGGTTGGCTTCCCTTCGACTCATCATATGAGGGACATATCTTTTTATTCATGTTAATGCATCATGTTTCTTTATTTATGAGATATATTCAAGGTCCAATGTGATACTAGTCTTTATAATATTGAATAATTAAAAAAACATAGTATCTTAAAAATTCCCTCCCTTGAATAACTTACAAGCATCCCATTTCAAAATATCAAAAATTTCAACTATCCCATCAATTCATTTGGAGGTTATATTGGCCATTGTATGCACCCTAAAATTACATGGTGTGAAATTTTCAATATGATGACCAATGTTAATGTAGTGATCTCTACATTATGCTCAACTTTGTTATCTTTGATATTATATTCCTTACTCTCTCCCTATTTATCTTTTGGACATGTATAAACTCTTTTATATTGGAATTTTGTCCTTTATTTGCTCAAATTTTCAGTAGCCTTCTTTGAGGATAGAACCACCCTTTCTAGTGACAAAACCACCTTATTCAATTATAAAACCTCCTTGAAAATGATAGATTGACCATGGTGGTTTCACAAACCACCACGATGGAAACATAATTTCTATGGCAATATTTTATTGCTTTAGGGAATTTCTACAACTTAATAGGAAAATTTTTCATAGACATTGGAAGTTACATAGTTATCACCTAAAAACAAGGGTTGTTTTATCACTATTTGTTCATGATTTATTTCTAAATTTTTAAACTTTAGTTTTCACACATTTTTCATGATTTTAATCATGTTTCTTTCTTTTTGTTACTTGAATATACCTCATCACTACCCAGTTCAATCCCATTCTTGTCTATTTCATTCATCATCCTTCCTAAGCTTAACTTTCAGTTAACTAATAGTTAAACTCACCATTACAAGATCCATGCCTTTACTAAGGGTATCTCAATTTTATATGAATTTTAAATAATTTTTTTTTATTGAATACTGTTATTCAAAGTTTGTAATATCCACAACCTACTTGTCATTTCTTTTGTGCTCCATCCTTGATTATTTTTCATGCTAGAATACACATTTCTAGAGAAGGGAAATCATTGAATTAATAACAAGTTCATTACAATTAGTTCACCAACCAGCCATAGTAAATTACTATATATATTTGAGTTGTGTCCTTATTCATTTCAATTTTTTACTATTATTTTTCTATCTCCCTTAGTCAGACAGTTATTGCAATCTTGTTTCAATAGAGGAGCTAGCATGTTGATTAAAAAATCATATCAAATGCATTCCTTACTTCTGGCTGGTCTCACATTGATCAAGTTTGGGGTTTATATTTTTAGTTTTTTTTATTTACTTAGTATATTAGATTATTTTAATTTATTTACATTCACTATATTACATTTCAAAAGGTAATATATAGGAAAATAGATCTCTCCTTCTCTTGTATTATAATAATAGTTAGTTTATTTATTTTATTTACATATGTATCATATATATCTTAAAATCATGTAGTTTTAAATTCATGCACTAGGTAAACTTTAGAAAATGAACCAATAATTTTCATCTTTGAACCAATCCATTTTAAATTTTAAAATAATATTTTGTTCAAAAACAATCAAACACCCAAGCCCGTTGCAATCCTAGACGAACCCAAGCAAACAAAAAGGTGTTATCTTAACATTGATTTTTATTTATTTTCATGAGGTAGGAATGATTTTTTTATCCCTTTAAATAAAAAAGTCATAACTTATATCTTCAATTTTATTTCATATAAAATATTTCAAACTTTGTGTGTATCCATATAAAACATTAAAAACTAGATTTAACTTGCATATACAAAATAATCTCTAGATATTTGTTAGTTTCATTACTTAGGATTTAAATATGATTTTGTATTTAATTTCATGTTAGAAAAAACTTAGTTTTTGTAATAAATTCATTAATTCATAATCTTAAAATATTAAAAAAAAATCATGTAGCTTGCATCTAAAAAATGCATAAATCAACACTTACATTATTAGGCTAGATTTTTTATTAGCATTGCATGCATTTTAAAACTCAAAAAAAAAGAAAATAGCCAAAGTCATGTATAAACAAGAATGAGCACCAAAAAAAAATTCTTATCAAAGAACATGAATTCATATCACATACCATGCTTAAAAAAATATCTTACACTTACACATTACGTTACCTTACCTCTTGGATGACATTCCCAGAGCATTTTTATCTCTATAAATAAGGCCTTTTCCCTAGAGTTAGAGCTCCAAGTCATGGATTCAAAATTTAATCTAATATTATCAATGAACTTAAGAGATAATTTTTATTTCCGTGTCTATACCACACCTCATTATTGACTCCCTCAATTCTCTAGAAGAACAAGAGCATATTCATGATGTACCTCTATGTAATTAAAAATTCATCATGTCTATAAATCAATCCTAGATCAAAGAAGATAGAGCATACCTACAATTATGAGTGGTAATACATTTTTTAATTGGGAGCATGAATAATATGGGGATCTTCTAGACCTAATTATTGGATCACTTATCATTAATACACCATGCTAGGAAGGGTTCTAAAGCCTATAGTCTAATACAATCATGTAATAACCCTGAAAGAGTCCTAATTTTAATGTTCACTCTATATCTAATAAACATGAAAGTAAATCTAATATAGTGCACACCAAAGCTTATGGTATACTATGAGGGGTTATTTAAGCAATAAAAACATGTATAAGTGAATCTAAATTAAGATAAATATGAGTTAGACCCTAATACATGTAATATGAAGAGTAATATTATTTGAGCCAATACTTATGATACTTGTATTACTAAAGAGAGGATAACAAAGTTAGAGTATACTTAATTAAATGTGAACCCATCAAGAATCAATCTCTCTTGGCCAAAGGGGATTCATAATAAGTTATTGTGGTTTTTAAGGATAAGTAAGAAAGGCCAAAGCATCCAAGACTTATCCACAAGACTAGATTCTCCAAGTGGAAACCCTAAACTAAGACTCCTCAAGTAGAATGGGGGAAGATCATATTATAAATAAACATGAGTGAATAATAAATCTTGATTACATATTGAAATAATAAAAAAAATGATCTTGTATTTATAGGTGGATATCACTAAATGATAAAGTAAAAAAACAAGAGTAAATCAGGTAACCAAAATGCCAAGGTTACTAAAGATCGAAAAACTCAAACAAGTTATCCTTAAGTAAGAAAGGAAAACTCACCAAGTCAAACCAAGGATAATTGTCAAATATGATGGTAATGAAACAAATCAATGGTAAAATATATAAACAAAATGGTAAAACAACATTTATGAGTGAGAAATAACAATCCTTATCTCACTCAACAATGGAAAGAGGAAACATAAAAGGGAAAACAACATTGATGAGTGATAAGTAACAAGCCAATGTCACTCAATAATGGAAAAACTATATGAACTTAGGTGTCTATAATAGTAGGATAGTATAACAAATGATAAATAGTAAAAGGGAAGTAAGAAAAGTCTAGGAATGTAAATCATGGTGTAAAAGAAATTAATCCATAGTTACTTAAACATGTTGTTTCGCTCTAAAGATAGATAAAACTAAAACAAAGTAGTGTTAGCATGTTTTTAAGAGAGAAAGAAGAAATAAGTATGTAAGAAATGAACATAGATTTGAAATCAAAATTTGTCTATCAAATGGGGAAATGAAATGGGCAGAGGGAGAATGAAGGAAAAACCAAGGTAGATTAACTCTTTATCAAAGTCAAGACACTCAAATTAAGTTTGTCAAAATAAAATGGATTTTGACATTAAGGACTTTGAAGAACATATCTTAGCTACAAAAGTTTTAGGTTAACAAATGTAGTATGTAGATCATCCCATGAAGGCTAAATGCATGAAAATTAAAATGGACCTACTTTCACATAATGTGTTTCCCATTCCTTAGTACCCCTTATAGAGATGTCAGTCTACTATGAAGATTGGGTACTTATATGAGAAAGTAGGTAGCACCATAGATTTTATTGAATTCACCTATTCCAATCTACTGGCCTACCACACCCTAAAGAATCTCAGCTCTATGTGATTCCAATTGTGGAATTTGAGCTTTGATTAGAGATAGGAGATGTGCTTGTAATCACATCTTTTGGTGTGATGCTAACTTTTGAGTTTTGTATGTTGCCTTTTAGATATAATTTCCTTTTTTTTCAAATGATTTGGCTTTTAACTTTTTTTATGGTTTTTTCTATTCCTCCTCCATACGGATTTGGAAAACCAAATATGGGTGCTAAAGATGACTTTCATTCTAATACTTAGGACAAGGTTTCTAAGAGAAAGAAAATTCAAAGAGCATAGGGTCTAAGAGTCTCATAAATCTAGGTGAAATAAAATTTCTATCTTGACTTTGACCTTGTTTTATCTAATCTGGAGTGAAATAAAGGGGAAATCAAGAGGAATGGCACATGAAACAATTTTAATGACTTCAAATCACAAAAAATATGACAAAGGAAGAAAGGGGATAAAATGATAGTAAAGTGTGATTCTTTATCATAAGAATGAGGGAAATGGAGGAAAACATGCTAACATAGATTGTTGTGAAAATTCCATCTAACAAAAGAATCAAAAGCCAAAGTTGGAGAACAACAATTTAAAAAGATGAAAAGATTTTAATTTTATGAGGAGGTTCAGGTCCTATCTACGGTAATACACTAAAAAATTCATAAAAGAGAAACCCAAGGGATGCTAAAAGAATGTAAAAAGAGTAAAGATAAAGAATACTATGGTACATCAAGAAAATAAAAGACCAAAAATGGAGGACTAAAAGTTTGTGAAAGGAAGGAACTTGACGTAGAAGGAAAGACCCATGTAATTAACCTGTAAAAAGTGTTAGATGTGGATAGAAAGTATGAAAAGAAGGAAAGGATCCTATACTAATGTCTATATCAAGGATGATCATGTGAGACAAATTTTTTTTTCTCATAAGGTTTCTTGGAGTTAAATTAGTTTGGTATCATGTAATAGAAAATAAGAGTAGGAATCGCAAGATGCCCCAAAGGGTAATTAGATGTAGGGATGGGCATCACAAGATGTCATAGATTTTGTAATGTTATGAGGGTGGGAATTTCAAGATTCCCACAAGGATAGAATAATGTGTGGATGGGAATTGTAAGATGCCCCACAAGATAAAAATAGTAAGAAAAAATAGGTAAATATAAGAGGCAAATAAAACCTCATACAGTGTCTAAATGGATTCAATTTGTCCAAGAAGATTTTGATAGGGGACATGATTCTTGAGAGAAATGAACAAAATGATAAGAAATAAAAATAGAGAACTATATCGGTAAATAGAGAAATTATAAAAAGGTACAGAGTTGACTAGGTTGACCAAGTAGAGAAAATAGGGTCTAAAACTATACAGAGTTGACTGGGTTGACCTAGTATAGAAAAAAGGGGTTAAAAATTATATAGAGTTGATACAGTCAACCTAGTACAATAAGTAGGAGAAAATATAAATTATAAAAATAAAATGATGAAACATGTGAAATAAAACATGTAGGGGTTAGATTCACATTAGGTTCACTAGAATATATTATGAAGGTGAAGCCAGAGTTAATAAAATACTAATAAGAAAGTGGAAATGTGAAGACAATCCAACCAGTGGTGGGATAGGATTCATGTTAGGTTCACCAAAATGTATGCAATTATAAATTCATCATGTCTATAAATCAATCCTAACTCAAACAAGATAGAGAATACCTATGCGTTCGATTGGGAATACATTTGTTAAGCGGGAGCATGACCAATATGGAGATCTATTAAACCTAATTAGGGGATCACTTATCATAATACACCATGATAGGAAGGGTTTTAAATCTTTCAATGTAACACAATCATGCAAAAACCCTAAAAGAGTCATAAGTTTAATGTTAATTCTATATCTAATAAATAAGAAAGTAAATCTAATCTAGTGCACACCAAAGCTTGTGGCACAATAAAGAGGGTTAGTAAAGCAATCAAAACATGTATAAGAGAATATAAATTAATCTAAGTATGAGTAAGACCCTAATACATGGAATATTAAGATTAATATTATTTGAGCTACTAATTATGCTACTTCTATCTACTAAAGAGAGGAGAACAAAGTTAGAATATACTTACCTAAATGTGAACCTGTCATGATTCAATCTATCCCTTGGCAAAGAGGGATTTAAAAGAGGTTATTATGGTTTATAAGGATGACAAATAAAGTCCAAAGCATCAAATACTTACCCATCAAAATAGATTATCTAACTAGAAACCCTAAGCTAAGACTCCCTATGTAGAATGATGGAAGAGTAGAATGTAAAGAAGCATGAGTGAATAGTACTTTCGATTGCATATTGAAATAATGATGAAATTATCATGTATTTATATGTGGATCTCACCATGAATCATTCCAAATACATCAGTTATATAGGGTCAACCTAGTTGACCCTGTATGTTTTCAAGGGATATATCACTAGGTCTTAAGCTAGGTTGATGGAAGGGATAATGAAACTCCAAGTGAAAAATATCCTTAACTAGTACAAGTTTAACCTAGTCAACCCTATACAATAATTAGGTGCTAAAAAATATACAAGGTCAACCTAGTATTCAATTATCTAGAGGGGATTAAGGCAAGGAAAATAGGGATAGAAAGAGGCAAAAGACTATAGGAGTGTGAAAGGGAGGAGTGATAGCTTAGAGAATGGTTTTAAGAGCTAGCTAGATTGGTAATAATGTGGAAATAAAAGACAATAATCCTATGACTCACCAAATGTCTACCCACCCCTTTCCTGGTGTACCCTTTAAGGCATGCACTCAAAGAGATTGAGTCTTGATGGGTTCCTACAAGATGTAAAGTGTCAGTATTTGATAAAATTTGAAAATATTATGTCTATGAACTACGCATAATTGTTCTTCCCCAAACCAAGGATATCAATATAAGGTTATCCTTGCCTAGTCATCCATCCCAATTTTATTTTTTTCTCGAGACTAACCTTGTCATATATCATTCAATTTTATGTATGACATTGATCTGACATAGTCAACCTAATAGAGTTTAACATATTACATGAGTCATCCATATAGATCACCCTCACCTTGGCATTCATAGCATTGATCAAGAGCTTCATATCCTTGTCATTTTAGACACCAAGGGACCTTGGAGTTATGTTTCCACCTAGTTGGATGGTCTCAACAAGTAGCATTACACAACATAGCTCATTTGGTACTAACTCAAGCATCCTTTTCCAACCACTATTCCAAACCCTATTCCACTCAATAATCAACCCAATCCTTAGTTTCACCCATTATCCATCCATTATGTTGGTTATCTTGGTTAAACCTTAATAATTCAAGTTCAAAATGTAGTGTGTGTTTTTTGTGTACATAAAAATTGCTGAAGTTGACATGAAGGGGCTTGTATTTTCAGATTTTTCCTCTTTTTCTTCCCTTCTTTCTCTTTTTTATGTCCCTCTAACTTTTACATATGTTTTGGGTATCCACCCCCCATGAATATGTATGGTTAATATCTCTTTGAAATAAGTGTGGATATTGATACTTATAGAATATTTTTCAACCCAAAGGTGATGTTTCTCTCTTTAATTAAAACACTAATAACCCCACACAAAATGTGGATATGACTTATCAAAATCAACATTTAAATTAGCATACTAGAATAGGAGTGGCTATCCAAAAAGTGTGGGATCCATCAGAGACTACTAGTAACCATCTTTAATCTAATAATATGACCCTCACTAATAGGAGTAGGACTAGTCTCCATGTAGCAGTCAGGACTTCTATCATCCTATAAAACCCTAATGTGTAAAGTTTAATTAAATTAAATCACTATATTGAAATAATATGTTATTTATAATATGGGTTGAATAGGATTAAAATTATTCAAAATCCTCATGCTCCCATCCAAAATGTTCTTATAAATCTTGAGAAAAACTTGATGCTCCCTTGAGTTATCAAACCCTAATTAAATAGTCACAAGATACTAGAAAATCTTTCTTGAGAATTAAAACAAGGATATTATTTATAAAAACACTCATTCATATTTGAATGAACTCATCTCAACTTTTGTAAGTCACATTTGATATTTATAGAGATACCAAGATTCTCTCAATTAGGTTTATCTGCATCTGAGTTTTATATTTGTTCCAACTTACTAAATACCTCAATATCATGTCAATCCCCCCCTAATCAACCATGTTCAAAGCCAAAATCCAAGATACATTATTATGTATATAATGCCTAACTATACAAAACTCACCCCTCCTCTAGTGTATCAAACTCATATCCAAAATTTATTAGAAGGCTCTTCTTCCTACCTCTCTAATAAAAATGTGGTAACCAATCAACCGTCATCATACATCCCTCCTACTCATGTGGAAAATAATCAAATACCACCTTAGATCGCCCCAAATAACATTTTGATAATCCAACTAATGAGACCATAAAAGGGCTCATTATATCTATGAAATAACATCCTTTTTCCTTGAATAACAAGTGGATCTAAGTGCATTTTCTAAACTTATGATTTGTTTAGAATGAAATAGAGAACTACATCTTAGTTATGTCTTTATAAATTATTGTCTTATTTTTTGTTGACTTTTTTTACTAAATTTTTGGAAAAGTTGTTAATGTGTGTATATGTAGCCCATAATAAGCTATATTAGACTTGAGCATGAAGACATGACCAAATATCATCTTTGAAATGAGCTATAAGCACTCTGGGCATAGTTACAAACTCACCCAAACTAGCTATGAACTCACTCAATTCATATCTACATACTCAGCTAATATATTTACATCCATGTAGTTCATTGATTGAAGACTAGTTAAAAGAATTAAATTTTTAAGGGAGACATCATAGTCATCAATAGTTCAAAGAATGCAACTTGAAAAAATATATGGACTCCATAAGTCTAAAATCTATGGACTCTATAGATCTAAAATCTATAGACTTTACATGTATAAAACCTATAGACTCTACAAGTTCTAAAATCTACAAACTCTATAGGGTTTAAAATCTATGGACTTTATAGGTTTTAAAATATATGGACTATGCAGGTATATCTATGGATTGTGTAGGTCTATCTATAAACTAGTTCAAGATTGTATCTAAATTTATAATTATATAATTTTATTATATAAATAATTTTCTTTATATTTTATGAAGATTGATATTATGTTTTAAATAGATAATAACATCTCTCTCCATATTTTATGGAAGATTGAGATAAGCTAAAATATCTAAGTTGTTATTTTTCTCTCCATATTTGGTGGAGAGCATCTAGGATTGTTATTCTTGAATAAGGAATTGTTTGAAAGCATGAGATTATAAATTCAACCTCTCACATCATTTTAATCAATCTTGGTTATCAATAATACATTCTAAATATTTTTGACCTAAATCGAATGTTCTGATTAAAATCCTCTTCCAAGGAAGGAGCAGGCCACTCATTCCAAAGAAGATAGATAAAAATATTTTTATTTATTTCTTTATGTAATTATGCTTTTGAATTATTATTATTTATTTTTCATGTAAACATTTATTTTTTGTAAAGTTTGTTGTGAACCTGTAGGTGTTTTCTATGTTTATCTTTATTTTCAATTTAGTGATTTACTTTCCTACAAGTGTGATTTACTTTTCTACAAAATGTGGTGTGATTTACTTTTTTGTAACTGTGATTTTCAATTCTTTCAAGTGTGGAGTGTGGTAGAAGAGACTAGTTACTAGAGATCTCTTTCTCCTATTGCTTACAACCTTGGACACTAGCCTTGGATTGACATTATTAAATGATGAATTGATGACTCATCATTTGACACTATTGCCAAGGACATAGTGTTATTAGGAGATTCAAAATTTATTAAGAGAATTTTCTAGTGGTATTAGATAAACAATTTCCTAGTGAGAGGGAATGTCTCTTTACAAAATTTGTGATAGGAGATAGTTAGTGGCATCTTTAGAATTTATTTTCTTACAAAATAGATTAGAATTTATTTTCCTATAATATAGATTAGATTTTTTTTTTGCAATTAGCTTTAGAAATTTTAATTTAATGAAAAAACTTTCATATGCCATATTAACATTTTTGTATAGGAAATAACAACTACTAACACCATACGAAAGGATTTAAATGTTGATGTAGGATGGAGGAAGAAAATGGTGCTCTAAAATAGCATAAAATATGGAAAAAACTAGACTAAATTTTTGTATCTATCCACAAAGAGGAATATAAAATTTATTCCCCTATGCCTAACATGATTATTGAATCATTAATCTACCTATTTGAGGAAAATAATTGAGATCAAACATATGGAGGATAAAATATAGTTGCACTTTTTCTAAAATCATCAACAAAAGATCACACAATTTTTAGGTCAGTTGACTTTACATATATTGCATGTGATTTTATTTTTATAATGAAATGATGGAAAATACTCAATTAAGTTGATCTCATTATATTCTAAGAAGGATATGATAGATCATGCATGCATGAAGTTAGTTACATAAATTTAGATTGCATGCATAAATCTAGGTGAAAAAATAGCATGCATGAAGTTAGTTGTATAAATGTAGATTACATGCATAAATATAAGAGAAAAATAACATGCATAAAGTTAGTTGCATCAATTTACATTACATGCATAAATCTAGGTGAAAATATAGCATGCATAAAGTTAGTTACATAAATTTAGATTGCATGCATCAATCTAGGTGGAAAGATAACATGCGTGAAGTTAGTTGTATGCATAAATATAGATTACATGCAAATAAAACTCCATGTATGTCGGTCAATGCATAAATCAAGTATTACATGAAAATAAATCTCCATACATGTATTTCAACACATAAATCAAGCATTACATGAGAATAAATCTCCATGCATATGGGTCAATGCATAAATCAAGCATTGAATGTAAATAAATCACCATGCATGTGGGTCATTGCACAAATTGAGCATTACATGCAAATAAATCACCATGCATGAAGTTATAATGGATTCCATGTGGGTAAGTTAGAATATATTTGACAAGACTAATAAAAGTGAATTATTGATGCTCTTAATTCCTTGGTATTTTATAGCTAGATTTTAAGAATGCCAAATGAAGACAAACACAGAGAATTTGTGGCTGCAATAAAAAGATTGAATGTTTTATTTTAATCCCAAGAAAATAATGGTCAACAAATAAGAATTTACTAAAAATATTAGATGGGTTAATGTTGATATGAATGAAAATGTTAATATCAATCACAAGGCTAAGGCTGAGGTATTGACATTAGCATTATAACAGAGACCTTGATCAAGTCCTTGATTGTTAGGAATAAAAAACACTTTGATCTAATACAATAGTAGCAACAAGGATATCTTATAGTAAAATATTATATATGAAGATTGTTCAAGTATATTTTCTTTTACTCTATTTTATTTTTAGTTTGGTATTTTCATACCATTTCTCCATTAGCTACTATGCATACAAATCATAGGTCATTGTAGATTCACTACATCCATGCATTATCATTATCTCTATGCATATCAAAATTAGACTTTCCTACTAAACTTGTAAATAAAAATATTTGATGAAATTTATTTACATTCCATTCCATCCATTAGTTAAACCCATATCCACCATTCATAACAATAGAACTTATCTGAGGGAGTAATTATTTCCATAATAAAAATCCATTAGAATTTCTAAACCACCAATCATTATTAAATAGGCTAAAACACATTCATTCATGTATTTTTAAATGTTCCTTCCATTCTACATGTTATTGACATTTAAAATTATTTGATGTGGCTGATACTATATTGGTTTGGAAAGTTTTTGTGGTTTTGAGTTTTTACAGGATAATTTCATGAAGATAGATCAACAAGAAGTTTTCAAGGAAAAATAGAGTAAAATAAATTTACTTCATCACAAGGGTTAATTCTCTCATATTTATTCTCCTCAATGAAAGATAAAATAGGAGATAGATCAATAGACAATATTTTAAATGAAAAAGGATCAACTACAGGCCTACACATTTGTATATATGGGATCAATGTTTGGAGATTATTGAGTCATTTGAGAAGGTCAAAATAGCTCAATTTATGTCCATATCTTCAACAAGCACCTAAAAATTTATCCTAAGAGAATAATAGAATTAGTAATAATCTTTCACCAATGATTGGTCATCACTACATAGACCAATAATGAAGACTGTCAAACATGCAGGGAATTTACTAATAAATATGAAAATAGTATGATGTATAAATTATATTGATAACATTTTATCTATAATCTTTTTTGAATATATATATATATATATATATATATAATGAAAATCCTCAGGCATTGTTGGAAATCTTAGTTTGAAAATCAACTTGTTGGCAGGTCAAGTATTGGAAAAATGAGTCTTGATTAAAAAACTAGTTTTACTACTTAGTCTAAGGTTTATAAAAACTAAGAAAAGTTGAAAACTAACAATGGCTGATTTTCCCACCTACAATAAATACTTGGTTGCTAAATTTTTATGCTCTCATTTTTAGCATTGTTTGGGCTTCCATTCTTCAAACAATTTTTCAAATATGCTCCATGGGGTTGAAATAAATAAACACAAGGTGAACTAAAGTTGTGCCAAGGTATCTAGTTTCTTTTATTTCACTTTTAAATTTGTTTTTAAGTTTTGTTATTACATAACTATCCATTTTTTTTAAAAATAAGGAAAAAGAATCAAATATCCCCACACTTTATACATATTTACATTGGAATTCATGAGGACATGTATGTGATTAGGTGTGGGAGAGGAGAAAGAGAATAGTCTCAATAATAAATAAAGAATGTGGATTAGTAAAAACAAAATTGAATTTGATAGAGGCATATAGTTTCACCATTATTTCTAAGACTATCAAGCAAAACAATTTACTTCATATTTCATATCAAAGTTGCTTTGTAGTCAAATAAATCAATGTAAACACAACATAAAATTATCAAAATAATAGACTACTCTCACCTTATTATTTTTTTTAAAAAAAGAGGGTAGCATGAGAATTCCACACAAGAACTTGTGTCAAAGAGAAATCAAGGATAGAAAGAAAATTTACACACAAGAACCTATCCTTGACAAATGTATTTTATTGACCACTTTCATTGGAAACTTTTATCTAAAGGATTCTACAAGTTAAAAATAATTGTACTTATGCAAAGTTAAATCTATAAAGACTATTTAAAAATGAGAACATCTAACTCATACATCTGTATCTCAAAGAATTTTTAGATAAACTAAGGGAATCAATGAGGACATGAATGAGGTTAGGTGTGGGAGAGATGATGAGACCTTAAAATGATTTATTATATCCATGAAATAACATCCTTTTTCCCTACATAAGAAGTAGATCTAAGTGTAGTTTCTGAACTTATATTTATTTAGAATGAAATAGAGAACTACATATTGGTTATTTCTTTATAAATCATTATATTATTATTTTTTATTCTTATTACTAAATCTTTGGAAAAAGCTGTTAATGTGTGTATATGCAACTCATAATAATCTATATTATACTTGAGCATGAAGACCTAACCAAATATAAAATTTGAAGTGAGCTACAGGCATGTTAGGCACAACTATGGACTCACCCAAACTAGCTATGGACTCACTCAATTCATATCTATAGACTCGACTAGTAACTCTACATCCATGTGGTTCATTGATTGAAGACTAGTTCAAAGCATCAAATATCAAATGAGCCATCATAGTCATCAACAGTTTGAAGAATGTAACTTGAAAAAAATCTATATACTTTGTAGGTCTAAAATATATGGACTCTATAGGTCTAAAATCTATAGACTTTTCACGTTTTGAAATCTATAGACTCTACAAGTTTTAAAATCTATGGACTATGCAATCGTATCTATAGATTGTGTAGGTCTATCTATGAACTAATTCAGGATTGTATCTAAATTTAGATTTATATAATTTTATTCCATAAATAATTCTCTTTATATTTCATGAAGATTGAGATTATGTTGTAAACAGATAAGAACGTCTCTCTCCATATTTTGTGGAAGATTGAGATAAACTAGAATATCTAAGTTATGTTTCTCTCCATATTTGGTGGAGAGCATCTAGAATTATTATTCCTAAATAAGGAGATGGCTAGAAGCATGCGATTATAAATGAAACCTCCCATACCATTGTAATCAATATTGTTTATCAATAATATATTATGAAGCTTTATGACATAAATCCAATGTTTTAATTAAAATCCTCTTTCGAGGAATGAGTTGGCTGCTTGTTCCAAGGAAGATGGATAAATGTATTTTTATTTATTTATTTTTTGTAATTATGTTTTTAAATTATTATTATTATTATTATTATTATTATTATTATTATTATTATTATTTTTCATGTAAAAATTTATTTTCTATAAAATTTGTCATGAACCTACATGTGTTTTCTATGTTTATCATTTATTTGTAATTTAATAATTTACTTTTTTGCAAGTGTGATTTACTTTATATAAGTGTGATTTAATTTTATAAAAAGTTTGGTGTGATTTAGTTTTTTGTAAGTGTTATTTTTAATTATTTTAAGTGTGGAGTGTGGTAGAAGAGACTGGTTGCTAGAGATCTCTTTCTCTTATTGTATATAGCCTTGGACACTAGCCCTAGATTGACATTATTAAATGATGAATTTATGACTCATCACCAACCACCACATTATGTTCCTCCTATGTATATGGTAATAAACCAACTACCAATGTATAAATATTTTAATTATTTACCATTCAACCAACCACCTATGTACACTTTTCTTGTTCAACTGACAAATCCCATTTATTATAACCAATTACCTCACTACTTATAAATGTTCTAAAAATCCACTCAACCAAATAAATATTTTATGACCTATTTTATACCCTCACAATAATCACCCTCATTTCCTCTTAGTGGTTATGTAACTAACCCCTATATGACCCAACCCATTCCAAGTTATCCCATCACATATTCTATGGAATTCAATATCATGGGGATGTATGTTGAATACTTGAAGGAAACCCTCGATCAAATTATATGATAATTTATCCTACCACTTCCTTTGCTAAAAATTCCCAAATTTAAATATGATGGATATCCCAACACACACATCAAGTATTATGCCACAACCGTTAGATAATTCTTACCATGGAATGAGGTGATTGTAAATATTTTCCCAAAACCCTATAGGGGATTAATCTCAACTGGTATTACTACCACCTTAAGGTATTTATCAATTATTTTTATCAACTCATGACTAAATTTGTAAAATCCTTCAATATGAACAAGATTCTAAAAATTGTCATTCAAGAGTTCTTTCATATCAAATAATAAAATAATGAATCAATTTCCTATTTCATTATGAGATGGCAGTAAGTTCTACATTCATCTATAAGTGCACCAAATATGGATTAGAGGGAATTATGTAATTTTTTACTTCACTACCTTATCAAGGATACAAGGGAATATGTCCAAAAATTTCCTTATTGATCTTACAAATAAAATCTCAAATAAACTTTACAAATCAACTCGATAGCTCTTGATAGTGGCCATTAGAATTATGTGATGATTGGATGTATTGTTACCCCTAACTATAAATATGGAGGCTTCTAAAATTTAAACCAAAACAATTTTAACAACCAAGGTCACAAGATATTTAACTGAAATAGGAATGCCACCATAGATGATATGACTGACCAAAATAAGAAACCAAACCCTATTAATAACAACTAATAATAACCCATGGATAATAATGCAAACATAATTGTATGAGGAACTAGAATAATCCACTAGTAGTTCATGATATTTATTCAAATATCCCTCCTCCCCAAAACATGTATTACCAAAACCAAAACTAATTATAGGGTGTTAACCATTTCCCACCATTTTAAAATCAACCCTTTTATCAATGGAATAACTAATAGGGGTTTGGTCAACAAGGATAAAACCACAAGTATAGGGACTATAACCCTAATTTTTACTTCCTCTTCCATCATGTGGTTAGACATGAAACTCACTCATGTTGGGAGTACACAAATTTCTTTCAAAACTCCTAAAGGAATAAAGATAAACTTGTGTTGACATGTTTCTAGGAAATGTGAATGTAAACCCTTAGGTCTAGTTTAATAGCTCTATAAAACCATAAAACCAAAACCTATATATCTATTAAAATCCCTTACCAAACCATAAAGGTTTAGTTACTTAAAACCAACCACAATATAACCCACACAACACAACCAACCAATATTGGCATGCACTCATGATGATGAGGCTTCTACTTCTAATGCAACCAACCTTCATGGCATACCCAAGTTAGGAGTACAAGGGAAGGAAAAAATAATTCAAGTGGTGGATTTATAAATATAGGAATAAACAAACATTATCACTCTACAAGATAATATCATCCCACAACTCCCCACCCTTCTAACATTTTGGAGAATAATGCCTTTTTTAGACCTATGGCAACTATGACTTAGTCATATACCTTAAAAATACATTCTCCCACATATCATTTATTTATTTATTTCATAACTCACCCAAACACCACATGACATTGATTTATGCCTGAGGGTTGGGATACGTATCCAACAGTACTCCCCCAACTCAATCCTAGATCAACCACATTGATATTGACATATTTCACCTAGGAAGAATAAGAGGGATGTTATGTATTTATTTAATATTTCAAGTCTCCCTCCCAATTATAAGATAAAAAATAAAGGGGATCTAAATTTATTTTTAAACATATAGATCTATCATAATTGTGTTATGAAATCCATGGTTGATGATAGGGCAATAATAAACATAATCCCCTTTTTATTTCTATAGAATCTTAGTTATGGAGAAAATAATTGTTAAACAATGTGAAATACATTATGAGAATATCATATTTTCAAATCAACCTCTATATTAACTATCATGCTTATCACTAATCTATGTCTTAATATGGTGTTAATATAATTATACTTTATTGATAAGGAAACCAATTACAACATGATCTCGGGTAGACCTTGGATCTACAGGATGAAGGACATCACCTCAACACTTTTCCAATAGATAAGTTTCCTGCATCTTGGGAAGTTTTTTCAATGAGATCCTAAACCCTTTTGATGTTATTCAATCAATCATGCACAAATAAATAGGGTTACACATCAACTACCATTTTCCAACTAACAGTATAACCAAACCCCCACATTTAGTTGAGGTTAAGGATACCACTTAGCCCAACATTGTCATTTTGAATAAAAACATAAAACTTTATAAATCCTTGTTAAAAGATAAACTCAAATAAAATGAGCTCATGATACTAGAAAATACAAGTGGAAAAAATGTATAACATCACCATTCATCTTGACTATGTCGATGAATGAGATTATTGATATCATAAAAAAGGGCATACCAGTTATGCTTATTTTTGATCCAATAGGAATAATAATTTATTACATCTATAAATATCAATATCAATATCAAAAAACCTAGGAAGGGTTAGAAAAGATAATTGATATAGACATGATTGAAATATCATAGGATCGAGAATATCTCCTTAGCTTGATGATGATATTTCCTTCACACATAATCAATGGGACCTTTATTATGATGAAAAATGTCATTTTATTGAAGGAGTAGATGTTATCTTAATCTCCCTAAAAGTAAATATCATACCTTTTAGTTTTAAACTTGACTTTGAGCACACCAATAATAGGGCTAAGTATGAAGCTTTATTACTTGGGATGCTCATGAATAAATGGTTTGGAATTTAGAACATGAAAATAAAAGGTGATTTATAACTAGTAACCAATTAAGTATCATAAATATATCAAATTAAATCCAAACACCTTAAGCTTTATAATATTGTTGTGCATGAAATTTCTAAAGATTTTTAATTCATTTCTATAGAAGTTATGCAAAGGGAAAGCAACTGAATTATTGATTCTATGATTTCTTCCTATTTTTTTCCCTCGCCTAACAATACCTAAGTTAGATTTTATATTGTATATTATAGCATAACCCCTTGTATAAAAATGTCTACCAACCAAACCCTCTCTTGTAAAGGGAAGGATACTAACCCCATAGTCCTTGACCTAACTGAAAATGACAAAGCCATCATAGAATTCCTTAACACTTATGATGAACTCCTATTTTTACACTATAAGAGAGGTCTTTATCTCACTAATTATCTTGTGTCTACTCTTTGGAGTGAGTATTAATTTTATTACAACAAGGTTGAGGATTATTTATCTTCTAATGAGGATCTTGATGTTTTTAACATGGAAGATGAATATGTCAACCTCTCACTAACTCTTGATGAATTTAAAGAGGTGAATACCTCCCTCATTGAAGATAATATTGATATAGGAATATTAAATCCTAAGTATTCAATTTATTCATAGGAATTATAAAACCATAAGAAAATACTCACCAAGCTATCTAAATCCTTTCCCTTCTCTTATGTGAATATGATAGGCATCAACCCTAAAGTATTCTATAATACAGTAATGATATCTGATGTAAAGCCCATAAAATAAATTATTAGGCTAATCAAGATGAAAGTGTCATTAATGGTGAAATAATAGATAATTAAGTTCCTCAAGGTGGAATTCATAAGAATTGTGAATATTTATAAATGGATTTCCAATATAATCCCCATTATAAAAAATAATGATAAAATCATGATATATATAGACTTTCATGATATCATCTAAGTGTATACACATAATATTTTTAAACTTTATAATTTATAAATGTTGTATACATCCTAAATTGGTAAAGAAACCACACATATCATGTATTTTCATATTCCTTTCATAAGAGACTTCGAATGGAGAATATGAGCCTTGTTCACATTAGCCATGTCTTTTGGCTTTACTTATCTTGGCTTTGGTTCATGATTGAGTCACCTTTTTTCTCATTGCTAGTCATCCATAGCCTTCCAAATGGTCATTCCAACTCAACTAGACTCTATTTCATAGGCTAATTCTATCTGGTCTTGAGCCTATAAGACAAGAGTGATGGGATTAGACTATGGCATTGGACCCTAGGGTTTCCTAATTTTGGTACTCTTATCCTTTTGTATTTTGAGTCGTAACAGTCATTTATATTCGCTCAAGAGGTCTTAAGCCATTCTTAGCCCATATCTTAAACTTTTTTGGTCTTTTTGATTTTAGCTAATGCAAATTAAGTTCCTAAATTTAAAATAAAGAGTCTCCTATATAAAAGACTTTACAAGACATTTTATATCTAGCACTTACTACTTTGGCATAGTACATAATTAAAAAAATATATTAAATGGTATATCTCAACATTATTCATCACACATAGATTTGTATGCTTAATCAAGGAAGGCACTAAGTAAAAAGTTCATTTTTGCAACTACCATGTGCATTGATTATGCACATTCCCCAAGGTAAAACTATATTAGATCTAAGACCCTAGCTTGAGGGTTAATGTAGGCAGTGATCAGGATAGCAGGGGGTTTTAGATCATGTGATCATGATGAGACCATAAAATGGCTCATTATATCCATGAAATAACATCATTTTTCCTTGCATAAGAAGTGGATCTAAATGTAGTTTTTTAACTTATGATTTATTTAGAATGAAATAGAGAACTACATCTTGGTTATTTATTTATAAATCATTGTCTTCTTATTTGTTGATTCTTGTTACTAAATCTTTGGAAAAAAATATTAATGTGTGTATATGTAGCCCATAATAATATATATTAGACTTGAGCATGAAGACCCAACCAAATACTAGTTTTGAAGTGAGCTACATGCACTCTAGGCACAACTACAGACTCACTCAAACTAGCTATGGACTCACTAAATTCATATCTACAAACTAAACCAATAGCTATACATCCATGTAATTCATTGATTGAATACCAGTTCAAAGCATCAAATATCAAGGAAGCCATTATAGTCATCAACAGTTTAAAGAATACAACTTGAAGAAAATCTATAGACTATTTAGGTTCTAAAATTTACATACTATATAGGTTTGAAATCTATAGACTCTGTAGTTTTTGAAATCTATAGACTCTATAAGTTTTGAAATATACAAAATATATAGGATCTAAATTATATTGAATCTATAGGTCTAAAATATATAGATTCTATAGGTCTAAATTCTATAGACTATATAGGTTTTAAAATTTATAGACTGTACAAGTTTTAAAATCTATGTACTGTGCAAGTATATCTACATAGTGTACAGGTCTATCTATAAACTAATTTAGGATTGTATTTAAATTTAGATTTGTATAATTTTATTCCATAAATAATTATATTCATATTTCATGAAGATTAAAATTATTTTGTAAATATATAATAATGTATCTTTCCATATTTTGTGTAAGATTGAGATAAGCTAAAATATCTAAGTTGTTATGTTTCTCTCTATATTTGGTGGAGAGCATCTGAGATTGTTATTCCTGAATAAAGATTTGGTTGGAATCATGATATTATAAATGCAACCTCACACATCATTGTAATCAATCTTGGTTATCAATAATACATTCTAAAGCTTTTTGATATAAATCTAGTGTTCTGATTAAAATCCTCTTCTGAGGAATGAGCTGGCCACTCATTCCAAAGAAGATGGATAAATAGATTTTTATTTATTTATTTATGTAGTTATGCTTTTGAATTGTTATTATTTATTTTTAATGTAAACTTTTATTTTTTTTAAAGTTTTTTGTGAACCTACAAGTGTTTTTTATGTTTATCATTTATTTTCAATTCAACAATTTACTTTCCTGCAAGTGTGATTTACTTTCTATAAGTGTGATTTACTTTTCTACAAAGTGTGGTGTGATTTACATTCCTACAAGTGTGATTTTCAATTCCCTAAAAGTGTGGAGTGTGGTAGAAGATATTGGTTACTAGAGATCTCTTTCTCCTATTGCATATAGTATTGGACACCAGCCCTAGGTTGACATTATTAAATTATGAATTGATGACTCATCAATTTTGGCACCTTTATCTAGGACACAATGTTATTAGGAGATTAAATTTTTTTAAAGAAAATTGTCTAGTGGTAGTAGATAAATAAGTTCCTAGTGAGTGAGAGAGAATTCCTAAGAGATAGTTAATGGTTTCTTTAGAATTTATTTTCTTGTAAAATAAATTAGAATTTATTTTTTAACAACATAGATTACAGTTTATTTTTATGAAATTATCTTTAGAAATTTTAATTTCATGCAAAGACCCCTCCATGCCATATTAACACTATTGTATAAGAAATAACAACTGCTAACACCATATGAAAGGATTTAAATGTTGATGCAGGATGGAGGAAGAAAATGGTGATCTAAAATAGCATTAAAGATGGATAAAATTAGGTTGAATTTTTATAGTTGTTCACAAAGAGGAATCTATAATTTATGCCCCTATGCCTAACATGCTTATTGAATTATTAATCTTATTATTTGAAGAAAATAATTGAGATTGACTATATGGAGGATAAAATAGAGTTGTATTTTTTCTGAAATCATCAACAAAAGATCATACAACTTTTAGGTCAGTTGAATTTAAAAATATTACATGTGATTTTATTATTAAAAAATAAATAAAGTAAAATACTCAATTAATTTGATATCATTCTATTCTAAGAAGGATATGGTAGATCATGTCTGCATGAAATTAGTTTTATAAATTTAGGTTACATGCATAAATCTAAGTAGAAAGATCACATACATGAAGTTAGTTTCATAAATTTAGATTACATGCATAAATATAAGTGGAAAGATAGCATGCATTAATTTATTTATATCAATTTACATTGCATTCATAAATCTAGGTGGAAAGATAACATGCATGAAGTTAGTTGTATGCATTAATTTAGATTGCATGCATAAATCTAGGTGGAAAGATAACATGCATGAAGTTAATTATATGAATAAATTTAGATTGCATGAAAATAAATCTCCATGCATATGGTTCAATACATAAATCAAGCATTACATTCAAATAAATATACATTCATGTAGGTTAACACATAAATCAAGTATTAAATGCAAATAAATTATTATGCATGTGGGTCAACACACAAATCAAGCATTGCATAAAAATAAATTACCATGCATAAAGTTATAATGGATTCCATGTGGGTAAGTTATAATGGATTTGAAAATAACATTAAAATCTAATTATTGATACTACTAATTCCTTGGTATTTTATAGCTAGATTTTAAGAATGATAAATGAAGACAAACACATAGAGTTTATGGCTGCAAGAAGAAGATTTAAGGTTTTATTTGAAGCTCAAGAAAAAAATGGTCAATGGATAATAATGTAATGCAAATATTGGATGTGTTAATGTTGATATTAATGGAAATATTAATATCAATCATAAGGCTAAGTTTGAGGTATTGACATTAGCAATATAATAGAGACCTTGATCTAGTCCTTGAATGTTAGGACTAAAAAAGACCTTGATCTAATACATTAGTAGAAACAAGGACATCTTAGAATATAATCTTATATATGAATAATATTTATGTATATTTTCTTGTAATTTGTTTTATTTTTAGTTTGGTATTTTCTTACCATTTCTCTATCAGCTACTATGCATATAAATAATAGGTCATTGTATATTCACTCCATCCATGCATTATCATTATCTTTGTGTATATCATAGTTAGACTTTCCTAATCAGCCTATAAATAAAAATATTTTATGACATCTATTTTCATTCCATTCTATCCATTAGTTAAATCCATATCCACCAATCATAATAACATAACTTATATGAGGGAGTTCTTATTTTCATAATAAAAATTCATTAGAATTTCTAAACCACCAATCATTCCTAAATAGGCTAAAATAAATTCATTTATATATTTTAAATATTCCTTCCATTATTCATGTTATTCACATTTATAATTATTTGATGTGGCTAATACTATGTTGGTCTAGAAAGTTTTTGTGGTTTTGAGTTCTTGCAAGACAATTACATGAAGATAGATCAACAAGAAGTTTTCAAAGTAGAATAAAGGAACAAAAATTTGCTTCATCATAAGGGTGAATTATCTCATAGAGTTGATCCTCAATAAAATATATCAAAGGAGACAAATCAATAGGTAGAATTTTAAACAAAAAAGAATCACCTATAGGCCTACACCTTTGTTTATATGGGTTCAAAGTTTGGAGATTATGGAGTCATTTGAGAAGATCAAAATAGATCAATTTTTATCCTTAGCTTCATCAAGTACCTGTCACTTTATCCTAAGAGAATAATAGAATCAACAAGAATATTCCACCAATGATTGGTTATCACTACATAGACTAATGATGAAGAATGTAAAACATATAGGAAATTTACTGATACATTTGAAAATAGTATGAGGATGTATACAGTCTATTGCTAACATTTTTTTTGTCATCATTTTTTCATATATATACATAATCAACAATGAAAACCATCAGGCATTGTTGGCAATATTAATTTGAAAAGTAGCTTGCTAGTGGGACAAGTACTATAAAAATGAGCCTTGAATAGAAAACTAGTTTTACTGGTTAGTTAAGGCAAAAAAAATTGAAATTTTTTGAAAACCAGTAATTCTTGCTTTTCTCACCTATAATAAATACTTGGTTTCTAAATTTTTATGGTCTCATTTTCAGCATTACTTGGGCTTCTATTCTTCATACATAAAGAGAGACCAAGTAATGGAAGCCCTAGTTGACATCATTAAGGCAAGGTGAACTGAAGTTGTGCCAAGGTATATAGTTTATTTTATTTTACTTTTAAATTTATTTGTAAGTTTTGTTATTACATAAAGATCCATTTTTTTTTAAGAAGAAGGAAAAAGAATCAAATATCCCCAAACTTTATACATATTTACATTTACATGCATGGGATTAGGTGTGGGAGAGGAGAAAGAGAATAATCTTAGCAATAAATAAAGAATATGGCTTAGTAAAAAAAAAATTGACTTTGATAGAGGCATATAGTTTCACCATTATTTTGTAAGAATCTCAAGAAAAAAATTTACTTCATAGTTTATATCAAAATTGCTTTGTAATCAAAATAAATCAATGTAATCACAACATGAAATTCTCAACACAATAACTTGCTCTTACCTCATTTATAGAAAAAAGGGCAGCATGGGAATTCTACACAAGAACCTGTGTCAAAGAGAAATCAAGGATAGAAAAAAAATTCCACACAAAAACCTATCTTAGATAAATGTATTTTATTGACCTTTTTCATTAGAAAATTTTCCCTAGAGGATTCTACAAGTTAAAAATAATTTTACTTATGCAAAGTCAAATCTGGAAAGACTATTTGAAAATGAGAATATCTAACTCATGCATTTGTTTCTCAAAGAATTTTTAGATAAAGGAATGGTATGCATGAGGAGATGCATGAGGTTAGGTGTGGGAGAGATGATGAGACCATAAAATATCTCATTATATCCATAAAATAATATCCCTTTTCCTTGTACAATAAATTCATCTAAGTGTAGTTCTAAACTTATAATTTATTTAGAATGAAATAGAGAACAACATCATGGTTATTTCTTTATAAATCATTGTCTTCTTGTTTAT
Organism: Torreya grandis; assembly: GCA_037957365.1. Classification (NCBI taxonomy): domain Eukaryota; kingdom Viridiplantae; phylum Streptophyta; class Pinopsida; order Cupressales; family Taxaceae; genus Torreya; species Torreya grandis. Next base: position 5,311,300 of record JARHVA010000321.1, read on the forward strand.
TGATTCTTGTTACTAAATATTTAAAAAAAATTAATGTGTGTATATGCATCCCATAATAAGCTATATTAGAATATAGCATAAAGACCCAACCAAATATCATCTTTGAAGTGAGCTACATGCACTCTGAGCACAAGTACGAACTCAACCAAACTAGCTATGAAATCACTCAATTCATATCTACATACTCAGATAGTAGCTCTACATCCATGTAGTTCATTGATCGAAGATATTTTCAAAGCATAAAACATCAAGGGAGCTATCATAGTCATAAAAAATTCAAAGAATGAAACTTCAATAAAATCTATAGACTCTACAGGTTATAAAATCTATGAACTTTGTAGGTCTAAAATCTATGAACTCTGCAGGTTTTAAAATCTACAAACTCTACAAGTTTGAAATCTACAAACTCTATAGGTTATAAAATATATAGACTCTACAGATCTAAACTCTATAGACTCTATAGGTTATCAAATATATAGACTCTACAAGTCTGAAATCTATAAACTCTATAAGTCTAAAATATATAGATTTTGTAGGCTCTAAAATCTATGGACTCTACAGGTTTTAAAATCTATGGACTGTGCAAGTATATCTATGAATAATGTAGGTCTATCTATGGACTAGTTCAGGATAGTATGTAAATATATATTTTTATAATTTTATTATATAAATAATTCTCCTCATATTTCATAAATATTGAGATTATGTTGTAAATAGATAATAACATCTATCTCCATATTTTGTCAAAGATTGAGATAATCTAGAATATCTAAGTTGTTATGTTTCTCTCCATATTTGGTGGAGAGCATCTAAGATTTTTATTCCTAAATAAGGAGTTGGTTTTAAGCATTATATTACAAATTCAACCTCCCACACCATTGTAATCAATCTTGGTTATCAATAATACATTATGAAGCTTTATGACAAAAATCTAGTGTTCTGATGAAAATCCTCTTCTAAGGAATGAGCTGGCCACTCATTCCAAGGAAGATGGATAAATGTATTTTTATTTATTTATTTATGTAATTATTCTTTTGAATTTTTATTCTTTATTTTTCATGTAAACATTTATTTTCATTAAAGGTTATTGTGAACCTGCAAGTGTTTTTTATGTTTATCATTTATTTTCAATTCAAAAATTTACTTTCCTTCAAGTGTGATTTAATTTTATACAAAGTGTGGTGTGATTTACTTTCCCATAAGTTTGATTTTTAATTCCTGCAAGTGTGGAGTGTGGTATAAGAGACTAGTTTCTAAATATGTCTTTCTCCTATTGCACACAACCTTGGACACCAATCCAAGATTGACATTATTAAATGATGAATTGATGACTCATCAGATCATACTTACCTTAACCCAATTTCACTACATTTGTATTTGATGTATTTTTTTTCATGTGTGTAGATAGATTGAGGGTTTGAAGATTAAAAAAAATCTATAGTGATCTCCATTGACATTCAACATTTAAAATTTCATAGGTAGGATCACACAAGGATAGTGAACAAAACTCAAAAAACTCAGATCTATGTGACCAATTTGGAAAATAGCAATATGAGTGGATAATAATGTTAGACTTTGAAGTGTATTATTTTTTGTGCTCCTATCCTTTCACTGAATAAAATCCAAATCTAAGTTCTTGACATCTTTTTTGTCTTGTACAGTATTTTTTAGGCTTTGAAATAATCTTCTCAGTCTATTTTTCTAGATAAGTTACTTCTCTTCCCTATGTAATTAATTTGATCAAAATATGTATTTTACCATATTTGATTATATTTTTCCCTTACCCTAGACATTTTATTTTTTAGTAACTAAACACTATATTCCAAAAAATAATAAAACATTTAGTGAACCCAAAACCTTAGATTTCCAGACTAGGTCCTCAAACCCCAAGCTTTCCTTAAAAATTTTAGATAAATTTTTTGGAATTTTTGAAAATTGTTTGGACTATCAAAAATATGTTTAAAATCTCTATTTTGGTAGTTATTATTGCACTCATTTTATTAATATTACTTTTACACATTCTTTTTGGTGAAAGAAATAAATTACCACTAAGGTACTTCTTCCCTCTCATCCCATAGATCAATTTCTAAATTTTTCTCATAATTATGACAATGAATGGACAAATTTGAAAAATTGCACATTAGCTAAAAATGTGGAAAATGATTTCATTTACAATGAAAATAATTACTATTATTCTAATGAGGAATATGATGATACATATGAAAGTGATAGTGAAGAAAAAAGTAGATGCATCTTCTTTTCTCAAACCTATCTCTTTTCTTCCATCTTCCAAAGAAAATAATTTTGATAAACGGGAAAGGTACTTTTCACCTCATTCTCCTATGTGCAATACATCAAATGAAAAAAATAGTAATGCATTTCTAAGTGAATCTTTCATTGGTGATAACTTGATTCCATTTGAACCTAATCTCTCTCTCTCTCTCTCTCTCTCTCTCTCTCTCTCTCTCTCTCTCCTCTCTCCCTCTTCTCTCTCTCTCCTCTCTTCTCTCTCTCTCTCTCTCTCTCTCTCTCTCATCTCTCTCTCTCTCTCTCTCTCTCCTTGCTACTTCTATGTTAAAATTACATCAATATAAATTGAATAGAATCAAAATTCCAATACATAATTCAAATTATCCATCTTATGATCTTAACTCTACTTTGTAAAACTAATGTCTAAATGATAACTCTCATTCTCTTACTTATCATATTGAAAATTAAAATAATGCATACACTCCATTTGAAGATAACATAGATGCACATAATGTTTTAATTTCACATGACAATTTATTGCATTATTATAAGAGCAATAAATTCTTCTCTTACCTCTCCCCCCTAGTAATGATGGAAGTGATAATGAGTATGATAGTGAACATGCCAATGAATATGAAAATGAGAATGAATATGCACAAAACTCTGATTATGATAATTCATGGACTAATGATGATTATTATACATATAGTGAAGATGAAAATGCATATCATGCTTCTAACCTCTTTCCTCACTCCTCTCAAACATAATGTACTAAAAAATGTTGTTTCTACTTCTATCTATGATTCTATTTCAAATTATTCATATGTTAATTATAACATCACATCCTCTAACTCAATTATAATGTGATTCACTAAATAATAAAGATACCAATGAACCTCCCAAGCCACCCCCTACTACAGTAACACCTATTCTCAATCTTCAACCAAAGAGAATGGTATCCCACATCCCTATACTAAGGTCCAAGTTACCATTACTCCAAAGGTTCAAGTGAGCACATCCCCTCTTTATGATCCAATTGCTAAATGTAGCATTCCCATGGATAAAATAAATTATCAAATTTAATGAATAAATGAACCACTTCAAGATGCTAATATAACATCATAGGATATTATTTATTTGATGCATGCACTTGGTGAATTAAAATACCAAGTACTTCTCTTTACCTTGGAAAACAAGGCTTATAAGTCTTGGATGGATGCTAATGACTTATATGGTAACCCTCTTCTAAAGACATTTGTAAAGCTTCATTACCTAAGCATTTCTAGATACCATCATTTCCTCAATTTGATGGAACTAGAGATCCATTCATACACCTTCAAGCCTTTCAAAAAGTATTTTTCATCTCATGTGAGTCCTTTGATTCTACTTAAGTTTTTATAATAGACACTAGTGGGTAATGCATAGAATTTATTCTTTTATCTACTCCCTATTGGTTCTTTGCATACATATGATGATTTGGAGGAGATATTTCTTAGATATTACATAGAAAACATTGGACCTTATGTTACATATGATAAACTTGCTACATTGCATCAAAATACTTTAGAGTTAGTGATTATATCTCATGATTAAAGACTCACATGTTAAGATTGATCTATAAACCAATAGATTTATAAATTTAACATATTTTTATTAAGGGGCTTCATCAATCCCTCCTAGAGCATATTACTATATTAGATAGAGTCCTCTTTTTAACACATATGTTATACATTTCTAGCCTTAGAGAATAAATTGGGATTGATTGAGTTAGATTTAGTTGATTTGATTACTCTAGCTTTCATAGCATTAACTCCATCTATAGCTCCTACGCACTCAGTATCCACAATGCCCAAAAAAATATAGAAGACCATAACAAAAAAATTAAACCAATTAAGAATAGAGAGCCTATTCCTAGAGCACCACCTATAGTATGCACTACAAATAACAATAGTAGGGCATCACTATAGTTTGATTTAGAGCAGGATAACCCATATGTCATATTATTAACACTATTAGATAGGAGGTTAATCGCATTACCTTCTACTCATCAATGATATCCACATCTCTTACATAGACAACCACATTGGCCCCTTTTGTAACTATCATCATATCTATGGACACAAAGATAATGACTGTTATGGACTCAAAGATTACATTAATAGATGTGTTGATAATGGAATCATAGCATTCACATAAGGGGTATTGAGATATCCTCTATAATGAAACCATATACCTCATTCCTCTACAACTAAGTCATCCCATGACATTCCTTCATATGAATCATCAATTACTCATCATGACAGTAATGTAGTTTCTAGGACAAAGCCTCATATGAGATCTATCCTAATTACTCAAAAGGTTTTGGAGACTAGTACAATGATAACAACCTATATATAGTATTTTAGTCCAAGGAATATATAGTAAAATTATATATACATATCCATCATAGTCACAAGCACTACAACAGAGTACCACTCTATAGAGATATTCACTACAACCTAATTATCTAGGTCTTATCTCATATAGCAAACCTATTATGATTAATATTATATGAACCCCACATCACAAAGTATTACTCCTAAGAGATATTCACTATGATCAAGTTTTCATGGACCTATTTCACATAGCAACCCACTATTATTGAGATTAAATGAGCCCTCATCATAGGTTACAGTTCTATATTAGTCTATTACTCAATCATATGCATCATAACAGAGGCCATAGGGTGTTATTTCACATAACAATCCACTATGATTGTATTTGGATGAGCCTCTTTCATATCACATAGTTTCAATTGAACATCCATTATAGTTGTATCTTGTAAAGTATCCACACATAGCTACAGTTAGTGCACCATAGACAAAATTAGATATAGGGCCATGTTCCTATAAAGAATGAGTAGTATGGGCACTTATTTAGTTGGCCATTAGGGTTGAAATAGTGATAAAAAAAGAGTGATATGACACACATTCATACTAGTATTAGTCCATAAACTTCATTTAGGGGGTAATGATGGAGCCAAAGGGTCAACCTTTGTATTCTTGAGCCACTTACTTAGAGGGATTAGACATATAGTCTAAACATTGATTAACACATGCATGATTACATAGCTTCACTTATTGGGTGATGATGGGCCAAAGGACCAACCTTTGTATTCTTGAGCCACTCTCAGGGAATTGAGCACAACATGATACACACATAGTGATCTCTTACATCTTCTTCTAACTGACAACTAACATTCCTAGTTCTAAGAAAACATCCCTAGCCAAAACCAAATTATCCAAATCTTGATCCCACTGATATCCAATTTTACCAATCTTGAACCAATTCATTTTACCAAATCAATTTACAAATTACAAAACAAACAAAGTTCTTTACTTACATATGATTCAAAATCAAAACTAGCATTACACTTGAACAAATCAAATCACATCCCAAACAACATTTTACCAAACATATGCAACCTCAACACCAAATACCAAATCAACTATTTATAAATCAACCATTTTTAATAGATATACTAATATATTTAAAAATACATAACACAATATGCCTAAATCAAAAAATCAAATAAATATCCATATATATATACACACATATATACATGTGTATATATATATATGTATATATATATATAGATATACATATATATATATATGTATATATATATATATATACATATATATATATATATATATATATATATATATATATATATATATATATATATATATATATATATATATATATGTATATATATATATATGGGTGGATTATGGGACTAGTACTAGGAGTGTGTGATGTCCATTCATGATTAATTGTACTTGATATGACGCATATGTTTGAAAACTTATATATATATATATATATTTATATATATATGTGTATGTATGTATATATATATACATATATATATATATACATATGTATATATATATATATGTATATATATACATATATATGTATATATATACATATATATGTATATATATATATATACATATATACATATATTCATATGTATATATATATATACATACATACATACATACATATATATATATAAATTTTCAAACATATACGTCATATCAAGTACAATCAATCATGAATGGGCATCACACACTCCTAGTACTAGTCCCATAATCCACCCTAATAGTCAATGGTCCCGTTCCTCCTTGAGATATCACATGCCTCTTGTGATGACTCTCTCACTCTAGTAGTTGATCATGCTCCTCATACAATTCCATATTTTACCTTTGAAAATATTTATACTTATGGATGATCTTCATACTAACCAAACCAAAATTAGGTGGAGGCATCCTATGCCTATCTAGCTCATCTCTCTTTCTTGGTACCCTAATATATGTTGTTGTCACTATAGAAACCCTATCAAATAGATGAGTATAAATACCAAACATGACCATTACTCACTCTATTAATCCCTCCTCCACTACATCATCAGGAACATGTTGTGTGAGCTCTCAAAGTGTTCACTCAATGATGGTCTCCCAATAATCATCATATTAACTTATCACCCCAGCATGTGCCTCATCTTACACACATCCCACTGCATTTGCACATAAATTATGACACTAAATTAGATATACACTTTAATTATCAAACTAAAAGAACAAAGTTATACACAATTCAAATTAAATTGTTGTTTATCTCCCATCATCTAGATTAGCTTAGGATCCTTATACTCCTAAGCATCCCCTCCATTAATAGGTTAAAATGGAGCCCATTGATGCCTCATACACCATGTAGTATACACATTTATACATCCAACATTGTCCACATTAGGAATATCTATAGATGCATCCCAAAAACCCAAAGGTAATGGTAAAAGCTCAATGTTCATAGGCCTCACATAAGCTCCTACCCTCATTAGTGCCCATGCACTCCTCACCTACACCCATACATGGGCACTAATGAGGGTAGGAGCTTATGTGAGGCCTATGAAGGTTGAGCTTACACCATTACCTTTAGATTTTTGGGATGCATCTATAGATATATATATGTATATGTATATATATATATACATACATACATACATACATACATACATACATATATATATATATATATATATATATATATATATATATATATATATAAGTTTTCAAACATATACATTGTATCATGTACAATCAATCATGAATGGGCATCACACACTCCTAGTACTAGTCTCATAATCCACCCTAATAGTCAATGGTCCCGTTCCTCCTTGAGATATCAAATGCCTCTTGTGATGACTCTCTCACTCCAGTAGTTGATCATGCTCCTCATACAAGTCCATATATTACCTTTAAAAATATGTATACTTATGGATGATCCTCATACTAACCAAACCAAAATTAGGTGGAGGCATCCTATGCCTATCTAGCTCATCTCTCTTTCTTGGTACCCTAATATATGTTGTTGTCACTATAGAAACCCTATCAAATAGATGAGTATAAATACCAAACATGACCATTACTCACTCTATTAATCCCTCCTCCACTACATCATCAGGAACATGTTGTGTGATCTCTCAAAGTGTTGACTCAAAGATGGTCTCCCAATAATCATCATCTTCACTTATCACCCCAACATGTGCCTCATCTTACACACATCCCACTCCATTTGCACATAAATTATGACACTAAATTAGATATATAATTTAAATATCAAACTAAAAGAACAAAGTTATACACAATTCAAATGAAATTGTTGTTTAGCTCCCATCATCTAGATTAGCTTAGGATCCTTATACTCCTAAGCATCCCATCCATTAATAGGGTAAAATGGAGCCCATTGATGCCTCATACACCATGTAGTATACACATTTATACATCCAACATCATCCACATTAGGAATATCTATAGATGCATCCCAAAAATCCAAAGGTAATGGTGTAAGCTCAACCTTCATAGGCCTCACATAAGCTCCTACCCTCATTAGTGCCCATGCACTCCTCACCTACACCCATGTTACTAGGGACACATCCTGTGGTACCCTAGACTATCTAGTCATGTGCTCATACTAAAAGTTCTCATACACTTTATCCCAATGGTTATGTATCCAATAACTAACTCTCATATATCATAACTATGATCCATCTTTTACCCACCCAAGAAATCCTCTGTAAAGCCTCCATATAATGTCACTAGACACCAATCTGTCTAGTACCCACCTATAATGATTCATCCCAAGGGATAAAATATATAATTTACTCATCCACCACTCTCCAAATGGCTATGGAGATGTCCACCTCTCCCTCAATAATGTTAGGATTGTGGAGCTAAAAGCTTCACTGATGCAGACATGGAGGAGGTTGCAGAATGAGTTGCTGAGTGTCTGAAGTGTTTGGCGTTGGTCTGGCCAACCGGCGTCGGCAGGGTAAGACAGGAAGGCAACTGACGTCGGTCACATATCGGCCAGCGTCGGCGACCCCAGGCAGATAGGGACCGACGTTGGTCGCCTGTGTAGTTCGACTGCGAGTTAATTACGGGCAGTGAGCTAACGAACCAAGAGTTTGCATGATGAGTGCTAATTTTAGACTCATAGCTGCGGATCTAATTATGGTAATTAGATGTCTAATCATTGTTTAGATGAGATCTATATAATAGACTCATGGTTGTATTGTAAAAGTGTGCTAGGGAGTAAGAGAGCATAATTATAAGCTCCTTCTATGTGTGAGGTAGAGCTATGGTGCGTTCCTCCTAGTGCCACAGTACCAGGTGTGTTGGTGCTGGATTGGAGAGCCAGCTGGGTTCTTCAAGAGTGTAGGATCTTGGTCACAGTTGCATGGCCTATATAAGAGATCTACATGGTAAGTAAGATCATTGATCTGTAGGTGTATGTGTGTGCAAGGTCGAGGTTCACAGGTGAATAGAACCATTATTTGATTTGCAGGTGTGCAAGGTCATACAGACAGCAACACAACAGGGAGCAGTATCAGGCAGGATCTACTTGGAGTACAGGTGTGTACTCGGATAGAGCAAGAGGAAGGCAAGGGAGTTCCTTCCATAAGTATGGTCTGTTGAATTGCAGGTTGTTGCAGATTCATGGGAGATCTACTTGAAGTACCTTGAGTACTTGTGGAGCACGTGGAGTGCTTGTGGAGTGCGTGGAGCACTTGTGGTGTGCGTGGAGCACGGGAGGTGAACACCAACTCTGTATTTGAGTTGGGTGTTGGGACCTGTGAGAGGGAGAGCTTTGGGGAGAAGAATTACTGTTCACTTGAGGTGTGGGAAACCTCTGTAAGGTGGTGGAGAAGAAGTGGCATCTTCTTTATTGTATTCTTTTCTATATAAAGTGTTAATACAATTTGGTATTGTCTCTCATATCATGTGTTATTCTGAATTCTAGTTACTTGGTGAATCTGGTTAATTTCCACATATTAAGTTGCTTGGTATTAGTAATCAAATTGTGTGCTTCCGGTTTATCCACCCATCCTCCCAACAAGTGGTATCAGAGCCTTGGTTGTAGGTTCTTGAGCCTGATACCAACAAGTGGTATCTGAGCTGAGGTTGGAGGAAGCAGGTTTTGTGTTTGGTTACAGGTCACTCTCAGGGGTTTCTGATCGAGTGGGAGTAGAGCAACAGCAGATCAAAGTAAGCTAAGAATGGAGGAGTTGAAAAGCACAGATGGTCACTCACGGTCCTATGGAAAGAAAGAGCAGGTAAAAGATTATTGTTGGTTGGTAGCAGATCAACATGAAGAAACTGAAGAAGCAGATGTTGCAGGTGTTATTACACAGGATGTTCTTGGAGGTTTCTTGGATAAAGTTGAATCTTGGATAAAAGATTCGGTTGCCTCTTTCCATGCAGTTCCAGGTAGAGGAGCTGGTGAGCCTTGGCAAAGGATTGGCAAAGGGGAAGTGAAGCTAAAATTGCAGGCGGCCAACACACAGGTGTTGATGAAGGTCATGCAGGTCCCAGGTTTGGAGATATGGCTAATTTCTTCAGAAAGATTGGGTGATGAGAGATGCACAAGAACTCTCACAACGGATGCACTTGAATTAGCTGGTGGTAAGAAAATAGGTATCCTTTATCTACTTGTTTATATTACTGATTCTTCTTTTGTTGTGAAGACGTGGCTTCGTAGGCTTGGTCACATGAGCAGGGAGGAGATGCATGTTCTTAAGCGGAAGACAGATATATTTGACAGGCTTAAGAACTGGAAAGCCTTGGTGTTTATGGAGGAGATGGCGGACAGAACCCAGTGGATGTGGCTAGATACTTCTGAGCAGGGCAGTTTGGACATGTGTTTTGATTCAAAGAAGCTCGCGGGTAAAAAGTCATCACTCACAGGCGAACACAGGTACCGATGTCGGTCAGGAGGAACCGGCGTCGAACAGACAGGTGCCGATGTCGGTCATGTGCAGACCGAAGCCGGCGATGTCGGGCAGGGTAAGACCGATGTCGGTCATGGGACCGACGTCGGCAGTATGTAAGACCGATGTCGGTTAAGAGAACCGACGTCGGCAGCAGGGACACCAGCGCAGGCAGGTTGGTAGTCAGGTACAGACGCATGGAACCGACATCGGTCGGATGCAGACTGTGGGGTGACCGAGGTCGGTCACTGTAACGAATTTTGGGTGGACAGCAAGCTGTCAAGGAGTCTCAAACACCCATACGGAGGATTGAAGGTGTAAGTAGGCCCTCAAATTTGTTTTTCCTCTTCTTTATACATGTTGCTGATTGTAGAGCAGGAAGGATCCAGGATACAGGTGTGAGCTTGGCATGGATGAGGATGTGATTCCTTGGAGGAGAACCAGACAGGTGTGTTTTGGTAGAGATGCCAGCAGGTTTAAAAGCACAGAGACGAATGGATACCTTAGTAGAAGAATGGAGAGAATGGATACGTGAGACGGAAGATCAGGCATATGGTCTTGTGGAGCTGCAGGACAGTGGTACAGGTTTTGACAGGTGGAGGATGAAGCATGGCTTCAGTCAATGTCAGGGTAACTACTGTGGTTTTGTCTTACCAGGGGGATGATGAGTCATGACATCATTCTGTTGCTGTATGTGGATAGTATGCTAGCTAGCAGGGGTGTACATACAGGGTTTTGCTGAGCTAAGGGTAAGATTAGTTCAGTGGCATGTCAGGAGGAGTTTGGAGCAGCGGAATTCTTTGACATGGGAGACATGGAGATCACTGGTTGATTTTGTCTCGAGTGGGAGCTGATGTGAATCAGGTGTTGGCGAGGTTCAGGTTGCAGAGCCGGAGCACACTAAGGGCTGGACAGGTACAGTGTCTGAAATCACATGAGGTCTGGTATAGACTTGAGTATTCCCATGCAGTGGGAGCTATCAGAGAGTTAGGAGCCAATTCGGGGAAGTGGGTTCTCAGGTTTTCTGAGAGGGACCAGCAGCAGGTGTTGCTATGCAGGGTCAGGACTTCACTACATGTATTTGTAGGTTTGGATGTGGCAGGTTACTCGGATGACAGGGGGTACACCACGGGATGTGTGGTGGGTTGTCTTCAGGTGGGAGCTTGAAGAGGGATACAAACCAGGAAACAGATTAGACGGAGTACAAGTACAGGTACAGTGCAGCTGTTTATCTCCAAGTGGGAGATTGTTAGGATTGTGGAGCTAAAAGCTTCACTGATGCAGACATGGAGGAGGTTGCAGAATGAGTTGCTGAGTGTCTGAAGTGTTTGGCGTTGGTCTGGCCAACCGGCGTCGGCAGGGTAAGACAGGAAGGCAACCGACGTCGGTCACATATCGGCCGGCGTCGGTGACCCCAGGTGGACAGGGACCGACGTCGGTCACCTGTGTAGTTCAACTGCGAGTTAATTACGGGCAGTGAGCTAACGAACCAAGAGTTTGCATGATGAGTGCTAATTTTAGACTCATAGCTGCGGATCTAATTATGGTAATTAGATGTCTAATCATTGTTTGGATGAGATCTATATAATAGACTCATGGTTGTATTGGAAAAGTGTGCTAGGGAGTAAGAGAGCATAATTATAAGCTCCTTCTGTGTGTGAGGTAGAGCTATGGTGTGTTCCTCCTAGTGCCACAGTACCAGGTGTGTTGGTGCTGGATTGGAGAGCCAGCTGGGTTCTTCAAGAGTGTAGGATCTTGGTCACAGTTGCATGGCCTATATAGGAGATCTACATGGTAAGTAAGATCGTTGATCTGTAGGTGTATGTGTGTGCAAGGTCGAGGTTCACAGGTGAATAGAACCATTGTTTGATTTGCAGGTGTGCAAGGTCATACAGACAGCAACACAACAGGGAGCAGTATCAGGCAGGATCTACTTGGAGTACAGGTGTGTACTCGGATAGAGCAAGAGGAAGGCAAGGGAGTTCCTTCCATAAGTATGGTCTGTTGAATTGCAGGTTGTTGCAGATTCATGGGAGATCTACTTGAAGTACCTTGAGTACTTGTGGAGCACGTGGAGTGCTTGTGGAGTGCGTGGAGCACTTGTGGTGTGCGTGGAGCACGGGAGGTGAACACCAACTCTGTATTTGAGTTGGGTGTTGGGACCTGTGAGAGGGAGAGCTTTGGGGAGAAGAATTACTGTTCACTTGAGGTGTGGGAAACCTCTGTAAGGTGGTGGAGAAGAAGTGGCATCTTCTTTATTGTATTCTTTTTTGTATAAAGTGTTAATACAATTTGGTATTGTCTCTCATATCATGTGTTATTCTGAATTCTAGTTACTTGGTGAATCTGGTTAATTTCCGCATATTAAGTTACTTGGTATTAGTAATCAAATTGTGTGCTTCCGGTTTATCCACCCATCCTCCCAACAAATAATCCTATCGATTGCACAACCTTTATATGCTCATAAGCCTAACAATGAAACAATGTTACTATGCTCAAACTACTAATAAATACTTCTTGTGTAAACCTATAGTGATCCTTATATAGGTGGGAAAACATAGTCCTACCCCATGAGAATATAGTACCATATACATCCACACTACACACAATCCTATGCATCCTCTCTGTAATTGACACTCCACTCCCATCCACAGCAATAAACAATGCAAACAAAATAGCCAACCACTTATACAAGTATGAAACACTAGATTGTACTAAATGGATAGTAGTACATCACTATCACTCCCTCTTTGATGCATACTTGAGGGCACACCAACAAAATACAAGGATGTATGATCCATAACATTATTAACCATGTCATCTTGTAATGTCACACACCATCCACTAATTGATAAATGTAAAATGTGATACACATCCTCTAAAGTCATAGTAATCTTCCCTATAGGAAGCTATAGAGTACATGTATCTATATCCAAAATATCATATAAGGTATTAAAAATATCATATAAGGTATTAATTAGATACATATCCCACTACATTGTGCCCATGTACACACATGACCTAACCTTACCTTATCCATGATAGCTCTTTCATCACTAGATAATGGTAATAACTATAATATCTCCATCACTTGACCCCTATGGAACTATCTCATCCATACCTCACCATAAAAAACACTAGAAAGAACACATATATTAGTCCATAATGCTAAATCACTAGCTAAGTAAAAAAAATAGCAACAAACAAAGTAGCATCTTAGAAAATCTTTCCTATAGGACAACAATGTTAGGTACAAGATAGTAGCATTAGATAAGAGTGTTAAAACCTAGACAAGAGAATTGGATGCAAGATAAGAGCGCTAAAACTAGTAAAATGTTTCCTAAGATACTGTAAAGAGCTCAAAAGAACCAAAATAGGCCTAAAAATAGATAAAAACCAAGAATTTGGGTTACTTAATAGGGTCACATCACCACCAACATAAACTTGGGTTGCCAATTGCTGGAATCGAGTCATGATAGGTGCTCATCTACTCAACATCTCTCTCACTCTAGAGCTTAGAAATGTCAACCTAGTCAATGCACAAATGAATCAAGATTCAATTTAATTTACTATATTAGCCAACTCTTTCAATCAAAATAAAGTACCATTTGGCCCATAACTCCATTTTTCAAACTATTTTTTTCCATGGAATCATGACAATGGTACCATTGACATCACTCAAACTTAGCTCTCTTACTACCTCATCTTCCTACTATAAAATGAGTATCTCTATATTTATAATATACATAGACACATACCTTGATCATCACCAATCAAAATTTGTTCCACTTTTAATAGCTCAATCTCATCAATCAAACAACCTCTCAATCCAATCACAACATACCAATATTATTTTTATTATTATACCACTCATCATCACTTTTGGCTTGACCTCCTCTATCACAAGTTTCATCCCTCTTCCCAAAAGGGGGTCATTATTCATATTATTCCTATTTCTACACTTACCCAACATACCCACCCACTCTCATAAGTGGATACACCATGGTTAGTATACATCTAGTAGTCAGATTATCAGATTCAACTCAGATTAGTTTACTCAAGATATTTAAAGGGATATACATTTAGTTTACAAATACATAGACTATTCAAGAATAGTGGTTCATATCATATGGATCCACATTGTTTTTAGCTTATAGGTACATAGAGGTACATAGACAATTCAGATATAATGGTTTAGATTATATGGATTCATAGTGATTTTGATATAGATATAGACTCAAATACCAAATTTGGAGGCATGCACATTACTACACATCTCACACATGCAGCTTCATATAGCATGATATAGTTACAAAATTAGATAATAGGATATAGGCATAGTGTAGAGAAAAGTGTTTTGGTGTCTAATTTTACACATCAGACATGGTAGGATATGTATTTTCACATGTGGTTATATAGATTATCAGATTATATAGATACATACCAGATTTGGGGGCATGACACAAATGTTCATGTTCTTCATCACTCAATATTATATATATGGAATGGCAAGAAATGCCATTCTCTTCTTTCATATTGACTAGAGTTAAAAATTACAACTAGTTGTATATAAGTTATCACTAGATTGGATCGTATGGCCATTTGTAGTGGTTTGTCCATTGCATTACCTAGATCTAGACTACATGAGTTTGTGTGGGATAGAGGATAAACATTGGTTTTGGGCCTCTAAGCATTTATTAGTTCTAGTTTATATATTTAGAGTGGGGGCATGATAAATTTTTCTCTTCATAGCATACAAATTTTATACACACATTCTAGATTACATGAGTTATGTTGGGTAAAGGAAAAACATTAGTTTTGGGCCTATGAGCATTCCTCATTTTTAACCAAATTCAACATAGGGGGAAAGAATTGCTATCCTTTTACATGAATTACACTTTCAATTTCAATACAAGGGGCATCCATTTTAGGGATTCTTTCTTTTTCTAGGCACTATTCAACTCTCCATCCACTTCCCTAGTTAGGAAGTGAGTTGGACCCTTGCAACACATTCCTTTCCATGCAAGTAGGTTTAGGTCCGTAGTTTCTTCTTCTTTATTTTACTCTAGTAATTCATTTCATTACATCACTAGAATAAAAGGGGTGCAAATGTATACACCCAAAATTGGTTAAGAAACCACACATATCGTGTCTTTTCATAGTCCTTTCATAAGAGACTCTAACTAGAGAATATGATCCTTGTTCACATTAGCCATGTCTTTTGGTTTTACTTATCTTGGTCTTATTTCATGTTTGAGTTACCTTTTTTCTCATTGACAATCATCCATATCCTTATAGATGGTCCTTTTAGCTTAGCTAGAATCTATTTCCTAGGCTAATTCTATCCCCCTAAGTCTCAATCCTATAGGATATGAGCATTAGGATTGGACTATAGCATTGGACCCTAGGGTGTCTCAATTTTGGCACTCATATCCTTTTGCATTTTTAATCCTAACAGTCATTTCTCTTTACTCAAGAGGTCCTAAACCCTTATTAACCCCTCTCTTAATTATTATTAGTATTTTAGATGTTGGCTAATGTGAATAAAGGTTTAAAATTCAAAATAAATATTCTCATATATAAAGGAATTCAAAAAGAATTTTGTATCTAGTTCTTACTACTTTGGCATAGTACATAATTAAAAAAATTAGTCAATAGTATAGCTCAGCATTCTAGATCAAACATATATTTGCATGTTTGATCAAGGAAGGACCTAGGTAAAAAGTTTGATTTTTCATCTATCATGTGAATTTATTTTGGATGTTACCTAAGGGAGAACTAAATCTGATCTGAGACCCTAGCTTGAGGGTTAATGTAGGTAGTGATCAGGATAGTAGGGATTATAGATCATGTGATCATACTTCCCCTAACCTAGTTTTTCCCCCCTTTGTATTTGATGTATTTGTTTTTTTCTATATGTAGATAAACCTAGGGTTTGAAGATTAAAATATATTTATTGAAAGATTTATCAACATTCAAAATTCAAAATTTCATAGGTAGGATCACACAGGGACAACAAACAAAAATTAAAAAACTTAGATCTCTATGACTAGTTTGGACAACAACAATAGGAGTGGACAATAGCGTCAGACCCCAAAGTGTCCTATTTTTGGTGATTCTATCCTTCACTAAATGAAATTTAGATCCAAGTTTTTGACATCTTTCTAATCCTATGCATCATTTTTTAGGCTTTGAAACAATCATGCCAATCTATTTTTCTAGATAAGTTACTTCTCTTCCCTATGTAATTAATTTAATAAAAATATATATTTCACCATATTTGATTAGATTTTTCCCTTACCCCAAACCCTTTATTATTTAAGAACTAAACACTAGATTCCTAAAAATAATAAAATAGATGCTTTATCTCTTGTATGGACCTATTAAGTTTTGATGTCTCTAAGTGCACACTTGAAAGGGTAATTATACACAATATTTTAAAACTTTATCAATTATTTATGCTTTGTCTTTTGAAAGAACCCATAAAATCTCAATCTATTTGAGTGCATGCTTTAAAGGGTATACTAATAAAGGGGTGGGTAGACCATTAGTTATTCACAATATTGTTATACCCTATTCCACCACTTGATATCTACACAAACTTCTCATATACACTTCCCTAAGATTTTCCTCCTCTCTTATACACTCCTCTATGAAATTCACCAACTTGTTTAGTCCCTATCTAAACCAGAAACCATTTTTGACATTTAACATACATTGCCAACCTAGGTCAAACCTATATTCTTATTGGTATCTACACATTAAGGTCTAGGTAAACCTTGGTTGACCTAGATTGGGACCTAAATTATTTTTATCAAATAATGATATAGAGTCAAATTGGGTCTACCCTATCAACTAAACTTTCTTAAAGGTTTAGGGTTATATTCAAATATATATATATACACATTCATTTTCATAATTTATTAAGAGGAAGAGAAGAATAATAATATTATATTACACATCTGCTTATCCACCATTCTACTTAGGAAACATTACTTAGGGTTTCAATACTTTATTTGGAGATATAGATCTTGTCTTATGGATAAGTCTTTTAGATGCATAGAGAAGTTATGTAGCCTAGAGATGACTTATCCTTATTATCCTTACATACCATAATAACCTCTTGTGAATCACCTTGGCTAAGGGAGAGATTGAGGCTCGAAGGGTTCACCTTCAAAGGTAAGTACTCCTAACTTTATTCCTCATTTATAAGAGTAGATAGATTTGTGTTTATATTTTTCACCCATGTATTAGAAATTCTTATATAATGAATTGAGTATATTTATTCTATGCATGTTTACTTTTATGTTTATTATCCCCACTTTGTGTCATAAGCTTAGGTTAACACTACATTAGATTTTAACTTGCTTGTCATTTACTTAATTAATATGAAAACATAGGACCTAACTAGGGTTATTGCATAGTATTACTTGACTAGAGGCTTTATAACACTCTGTAGTGATATTATTATGGTAAGATATCCCTTAGGTTGGGTCTAGTGGATCCATCTTGGTCATGACCTTGAATATCTAATATATTAATAAATCAAAATGTAAGTATGATTTATCTTCTCTGAGATAGGATTAATTAATAGGTTAGCTACATTTTCCTTTGTATACATTTTGGTGAACCCGACATGAATTAAACCCTTATAGGTTTTCTTTCATGCATTCATTTTATTATCATAATTTTTTTTATTTTTATAGTATTGTATCGAACCTGTTAGAATAGTTATAACATTTTTTGCATAGGTTTAACACATATTTGTCCCAAAATAAATCTATTTTATCTATGCAGGTCTTCTCTAAATATAAGTGATTATATTAATCAGGTCAACATAGTCTTCTTTAATTACATGATTACATACATAATCAATCCAATTGACTCTATTCATATTTATTCTTTTTTAGCATACAATTTTGTATACATAATCACACTAGTTAACTCTATTCATAGATTATTTTTTAGCACATAGGTTTTACAAACTCCATCTCCCAGTCCACTTTATTTGCATAATATTTAAATCATCACTTGAGCATCAAAATATAATTTTTTTAAAACTAAGCATCTTAAAAACCACTAAGTTTCATTCTTACCTTCTCTATTATTTTTGATTATTTAACTTACAATACTATTACTCATAATTTTCCAGTCTATAAAACTGAAACCTTGCATCATACTGAGTTGACTAGATCGACATAATTCTATTCGAAATATGATTGTCATTGATGTCAGAAGAGACATTATGAGTATGCCATTGATGTTTAAGATTGAATATGGTGATTAGAGGATATGCAAAGGATCCTATAAGAGGTTAATAATGATTGGAATGTTTGTGTGCATGATTGTAATTCATTCAATTCTTCATATTGATCATCTAGACATTTCAGGTCTATAGAAGAAAAGATGAGAAGGAATTTTGTTGATGTCACCATTGCCACATATCAATGAGTAAGAGGGAGATGGTCATATGGTTGTGATCACACCAGTCCCTAGTAGTTATGAACAAAATTTGAAGACATGTAATGAAGTTCAGTTGAAGATATGGGGATGTAAAGTTGGCTACTTGGAAAAAATACTTTAAGTTTCTATACTTAGCCAAATTTGCAAAAGGGTTTAGCAGAGCCACATAATCATATTGATGAGGTCAACATTTTATCATATGGAGGTTCAAGGATAAAATGATGATATGGGTTTTCTCATTTTTATGCCTAGTTTCTACACACTAAATCTTAGGTCACATGATGTATAGTGACAAAATATGTGCTTGAGCAAAGTATGGCTCTAGGACATTTTGATAGTGTTTTCCAATACTTAGTCAAATTTTCAAGTTGAAAGAAAAATACAAGTAGGCACTTTGATGATGCCATATATTTCATATATGAAAGCTTTAGGAAAAATTGGATATATGGATAGAATATAATATGTAAGAAGACTTTATACAATAATTTGTAGGTCATGTGACTAAACATAAAAAGAGTTATGCAAGTGCAAAGTTAGCCTTCTAGGTATAATGAAATGTTCCCCATAATCAAAATCTACATAAGGTCTTAAAAAGTTTTCATGCTTTTACAAAGATAACTTATGGACATTTGTAAAGGAAACATATAGCATATTTTTTATGGGTTTTTCATAGACATTCTATGCATATGGTCCACAAGTTCAAAAGAGAAGGAACGAGCTCAGAAGTGAATTATCTTTACCCTCAAACATGATAGGGTTTCTCAATTAAACCTAAGGGATTAAGTCATGGTGTTAATAGGATTTTATATTTTGATGTTGACTAAATATAACATGGACCTGATAACTTAAGTTATAAATTAAGCCTTTGATGTCATTATAAAATTGGCCCCTTCAACCAAGCAATTACCATTTTGAAAGACTTAATATTTCATAAGTTTTAGACTTTATATTATGTCCCATCTTGATCAATTACTAGAGCTTAATCATATTCTGAATATCTAATGAAGTGAAGAAAAGTTAAATTGTCAAAGGGACCTCTAAGTAATCATGCTAGTGACAAGTATCACATTCACAAAGCTTGTTAGACAAAGACCCAATGAGCATAATCTTGTCAGAGTTAATGATCAATTTTTCAAAAAGATATAATGGTGAGTAGATGATTCTATAAAGGATATCCAATAGAGTGAGTGAACCTACATGTAATAAAGTGCTCAAGGTTTATGGACATAATAGTGATTTAAAGATCAAGTAAGTTTAAGAACATCAATGGAG
Source organism: Torreya grandis (assembly GCA_037957365.1). Lineage (NCBI taxonomy): Eukaryota > Viridiplantae > Streptophyta > Pinopsida > Cupressales > Taxaceae > Torreya > Torreya grandis. Next base: position 5,331,605 of record JARHVA010000321.1, read on the forward strand.
TGAAAGTGATCAAAAGATGTAAAAAGAAGCAAGATGGGATAAAGATCTCAAATTTTAACATCTAGACAAAGTTAAAGTTATAAATCATATAAACATGAGATTGATGGCATGATACTTTCATAATGTAATCAAATTAATACATTTTAAATTTTGATCTATTTGAATATGGACCATTAGATTGTGGCACCAAATACAAGATCAATGATTGATATTTAAGGATATGTCCAATATAATGGTCAAATGTAGGTACATATAGGAACATGTGAATAAGCCATGAATCACAACACAAATAATGAGATAGATCAATGTAATTGATCAGTTCTATATAAATGTGCATGTGTATCAAAACTAGAATCTAATAAATACTATATATAGTAATGAGACTAGGAATTGTGGTGGTGATGCATGAATTCAAAATGTGGGGAATGTATAGTTTGAGATATTGAACTAAAGTCCAAAGTTAGTATGATGTGTTAAATTCTAATAGTGAATCCATATAAGATATAAAACCCTAGATCCATTGATTATATATATAACATCTAAGATATAGGAAAATATTTATAGAGCTATTCAAATTGTGTCAAATAAAAAATATAGAGACACAAAGGAAAAGAGAGAGAGATATATATATGAAGTGTGTGGAATAGAGATATATCTAAACATAGAGATAGAGGGGTAGAGAGAAGAAAGTCACAAAGAGATTATGTGTTGAGTGTGAATAGTTATAGATCAAACTTGTAATAGAGAACAAAAGGATTGGATTCATTTATGAATCTATTTTTTAAAATTGGAGTTATAGCTCCATATTTGATTTGATTGGTTGGTACCATTAGATCAGCTGAGTTGGTGCTTAGATTAGGGAGTGGGTGCTTCCTTAGAGTTGAAGATCTTAAATAAAGGGATTGGTATCTCCTTAGAATTGGTGTCTTTAAACATTGTAACCAGTGGCATTCCTTATTATGAGGTTGGATTAGAATGGTAGTTTTTAATAGCTATTCTCATGGTGGTTTTTCCAATATTGGGTTTTCTATGGTATATCGTGTGTTATGTGTTCTTGTGTGTGTGATTTCTACATATTTTCTTAATCTAAATTAAAAGGTTTTGAAAAATACAAGTTTTAGTCGAAATTTGATTCACCGCCCCCCCCACCTCAATATTTAGTTGTGTTTCAACAATTGGCATTAGAGCCCTGGTTCTTGATTAGAAGCTTAATCATCTTAGGTAGATCTTGGATTAGTGAACATAAATGGGTAGTCAATACATATCTTCATCAAACAAAGCACCTCTCATTGATCAATCAAACTATGCATTTTGGAGAATAAGAATGGAGACTTATTTATCCTCATTAGGGTTTGATGTATGGATGTCTTAGTAAATGGGTATTTAACCCTACTACAAATCCTATTGATCAAGTTACCAAGAAGCATATGAGAGTAATGCCAAGGAAAAGAATTTTATTATTTTTATATTTTCAAACTTAGATTTTGTTAAAGTGATGAATTGTTGAAATGTAAAAGATATATAGAAAAAACTAAAGAGAATCTATGAAGGAGATGAAAAGGTAAATTAGTATAAGTTGCAAACTTACAAAGGCAAGTTTGGGAACTTTAAAATGAATAAGGAAGAGAAAATTGTAGACTATCTCCTTAGAGAAGAGATGAAAGAATTAGTCATTGTTAAGAAGGTCCTAAGATCCCTACCATCAAGTTATGAGTCAAAAATATTTGAAATAGAGAAAGAAAGACATATAGAAAGCTCAATATTGATGAGTTTCATGTAACCTTCAATTCTTATGAAATGAGAATGGGAGAAGTAGACACCTTCAAGAAAGAAGATACATTCAAAGCATCTAAACCAGTAAAGGTAGAATTACATACATACAGATTTGAGGAGACTAATGAAGAAGAAGCCAACTTTATTAGAAGATTAAAGAGAGTATCTCAAAATTATAGATGTAAGCTACCCTTTAATTAATTTAACTATGGTAAAGTAGGACATTTTGATGATAAATTCCCTCACAACAAAAAGGATAAATTTGATCAAGTAGAGAGTAATAAAAAGTTAAAACCCTACTATCCTAATAATAACTTATTTATTAATAAAAGTCTATACACAAGAGAAGATAGTGATTCAATGGATGATAGTGATAGTTATGATGATGATCATGATTATGCTTTTGTGGTTGAGGAAAAGGAAGTCATATTCATAACGGATTGAGAAGAATTTGAAGACTCAAATGAAGAAGGAGGAGAAGTGGATCTAGAGGTGTGAGCTCATCTATGCTTTAGAGGAAATTAAGAAGCTGAGAAAAGAGAGCTCAAGACAAAAGAATATTGGATAAAAGGAAATTGATAAAATTTCCAAACATCTTGAAAAATATAATCATATGGTAATTATCCTAAAGACACAAGTTGAAGAGGCTAAGAGAATAGGATATTTAATCAAAATTTTACTACAACCAAAATCTAATGAGTGTATGAAGTTAGAAGTAGAGATAGTGGCTTTGAGAAAAGAGCTTGAAAAATCCATAGTTAATTAGACAAAAGTCTGAAGTTGATAGGGGGATTAGACATTCTTGATGAATTAATCAACTCATAAAATAACTCAAAAGAAAGATCAGGTATTGGTTATGACAAAGGAAAATATGCCAAATCAAGTACATCTACTAATCCATATGACAAATTCAAAGTAGAAGGAGAATCAAATTGAAAGAAGGAGAAATTTTACAAGGATGCAAAGATAGATTCAAATAGATTTGATGTGAATAAAGATAAAGCTAAAAATAAGCTTGGAGAGAATAAAACATAGGTAGATGATGCAGATAGATACACAAAAGTGAGAGACTTGAAGATGACAGAGTTTAAAAGAACTCATGCTACACTACAAAATGATATGACCAAGTATTCCTCATATTTCTATGGTTATTATTATACCTATAAATAGTTTGGTCATAGTGTTATTGACTATAGAGTTGTACCTAAAAGAAAAATAATTTTTTAAAGTAAAAATTCATTTTCTCCTTTATTAGATACAAATGTAATATGTTATAATTGCAATAACTTTGGTCACATAGATAAATAATGTAGAACTCACTTTTTAAGATAAAAAGTACACAATTTAAAAAAAGGCATGTCTCCCAGTGTAAACAAAATTTCACAAGATTTTGACAATAATCCAAATATGAAACTCAAGTATGTGTGGGGAGTGAAAAATTAATCCATGATTGCTCAAACTACACTCCATGTCAAGGATCAGAATTTATGGGTGATAGATAGTGGTTACTCAAAGCATATGATTGGTGACAAGATCAAGTTCACCAAATTGAGAAAATTTAAGGAAGGACCTATGATCTTGGGAGACAACATAATAGTAAAGATTAAAGGTAAAGTAACCTTGAACATAGATGATAAACTACCTACACATGATGTCCTTTATGTTGAAGGATTGAAGCATAATCTGCTAAGTGTCAGCTAAATGTGTGACAATGGATATAAGGTCACATTTTATGTAGAAGGCTGCAAGTTAAAGAGATATATTAGAATAGTTTCATAAGGGAAAAGGACTAAAAGCAACATATATATTCTTGTTGAAGTGAATGGTAATAGCTGCCTAATAGGAAAGATTGATAAGATTTGGTTATGGCATAGAATAATGGGTCATGTTAACTTTGATAACCTAGTCAAAGTAAGCTCAAATAAGTGTGTAAGATACATGCCCAAGATAACCAAACCTACAGACACTACTTAAAAGTAATGTCAACTAGGCAACTAGACAAGGGTCAAATTTCAAACAAAGGAGTATGCAACTATAAAGCCTTTATAGTTAGTTCATACTGATCTTTGTGGTCTTGCTAAGATAAGAGGTTTTAAAGGAGACTGATAATTTATTTTTTTTGTAGATTATTACTCAAGAATGACATAGGTAACCTTTTTGAAGGACAAGTCTTAGGTATTTGAAAGATTCAAGATCTTTAGAGCTGTGGTAGAGAATGAGATTAGATAAAAGATTAAATACTTAAAATATGATAAAGGTGGAGAATTCACCTCAAATGAATTCATATAGTATTGTGAGAAGCGTAGGATCAAAAAGCATTATTATATAGAAAGGACTCCATAACATAATTTAGTTTTTTAGATAAAGAATAGTATAGTCAAGGAGATGGCCAAAATAATTCTAAAAGAAGCCAAGTTACGTGATGGATACTAGAGAAAAGCAGCCCAAATAATAGTATACATCTTGGATAGATTTCAATTGAGGGTAAATAGTGACAAAAATCCTTATGAACTATGGTATGGAAAGACTACCTTTGTTAAGTACTTTAGAGGGTTTAGAAGAAAATGTTACATTAGAAGAAAAGAGGAAAAATTGGGAAGTTTTGAAAAAAATGTGTTGAAGCAATATTTTTTGGTTATTACAATCAAACCAAAGCCTATATATGTTATAATAAAAGGTTTCACAAGATTGTAGAGAGAATCAATGTCAAATTTGAAGAAGGATTGAATAATGTTGGACCTGACAAAGAAATCAATATTGAAGAATCATATCTTGAAGAAGAAGTAGATAATGAAAAGGCTGAGGAAATAAATGAAAAGGCACCTCCAAGATTTGTTCAAAAGGATCATCCTAAAGAGAAAATAATTAGCAATATGAATGAAGGATTTTAGATAAGAAGAACTATAATGAACAAGGAGAAAGTAAGTTTTGATCTAATGTCTAAAATTGAGCCCAAGATATATGTTGAATCCAATAAAGATGAGAATTAGCTAAAAGCCACGGAATAAGAATTGAGGTAAATCAAAAATAAAAAAACTTGGTCACTGGTTCCAAGACCCTCTAATAAGCATGTCATAGGTACATAATGGGTCTATATAAATAATCTCAATGAGGATGGATCTGTTATAAGGAATAAAGTAAGATGGGTGTGCAAAGGATATGCATAAGTTCAGGGCATAGGTTTTGAGGAAACATTTGTTCCAGTTGCTAAATTGGAATCCATAATAATATTTTTAGCATTCTCTATTTATAAAAAGTTCAAAGTCTATCAAATGGATGTTAAGTTAGCTTTATGAAATGGGAACCTATAAGAGGAAAGCTACATATAAAAACCTAAAGGTTTTTAATTATTAGAGGAATAAGATTATGTATGTAGACTAAAGAAAAAGCTATATGGTCTAAAAAAATCACCTAAGGCATGGTATTCAAGATTGGTCCAATACCTAAAATAAGGTTTTAACAAAGGGTGTGAAGATAGTAATCTATACTTCAAATCAGAAGGTAAGAATATGTTGATTGTTATTGTTTATGTAGATGATATCATCTTTAGTGGTAGAAATAAAAAAATCAAATTCAAAGTGGTATCAATAACAAAATGTGCAACTAATTTACTACACAAATTCAAAGTTAGTTTGAGATGTCTATGCTAGGAGAACTTTCTTTCTTCCTTGGTCTTCAAATAACATAAATTGATGAAGGGATATTCATATCCCAAACCAAGTATGCAAAGGAAATGATCAAGAAATTTGAATGGAATATAGTAAACTAGTTAGTACTCCCATGACAACTAGATTTAAGTTGATAAAAGAGAATGAGTCCGTTGATGCAAACTAAATAATATATATATCAATGATAAGTAGCTTTTTATACCTAACTACATCAAGACAAAATATCATGCAAGTAGTATGAATGGTTATAGTATTTTTAGATGTTCCTAAAGAGTCACATGTAAATGTAGTGAAAATGATCTTTATATACATCAAGAGAATAATTGAATATGGCCTATATTACCCTATAAGTGAATATTTAACTTTGAAAACATATACAAATGTTGATTGGGTAAGAAGTTTCGATGACAAAAGAAGCACTAGTGGTGGTGTATTTTTTTTTTTAGCAAAATTATTTCATAGTTGAGCAAAAAACAAGAGTTAGCTAATCTTTCTACAAGAGAATAAAAATATGTAGTAGTAATAGCATGTTGCACTCAAGTCTTGTGGATAAAGAAAACTCTAAAATACATCAAGGTAAAGTATAAGTCACCTATCTCTATTCTTTGTGATAATTAAAGTGTTATTAATATATCTAAGAATCAAGTGATGCATTATAGAACCAAGCACATTTCAATAAGGTATCACTTATTAAGAGAGAGAGTTTGAGATCAAGAGGTCACAATGGAATATGTGTCAACTTAGGATCAAATTGTAGACATATTTACCAAACCTCTTCCCAAAGAAAAATTTGAATATCTGAGATAGAAGTTGGGAGTGGTGTCTCATACACCACATCACTAGATCTTAGTGATAGGTCATGAGCCCAGGGGGAGTATCATAGAAGATTTATTAATACCTAGAAGATTAGAGAGAAAAGGTACTTTAGGTATGCATATTTTTTAAAATTTTTAAAAGTTAATGGTTGTAAATTCTTGGACAAACTCCTTTATCTAATAAAGGGGGAGAAACATTTGGATAAATAGTGAGACGGAGTCCCTTTTCCATTGATGTTAAAGGGAGAGGAAAAAAGTGAAAATTATCTCTATTAGAGAAGAAGAGCAAAATGTTCTTTGCACAAGCTTAGAATAAATGTGCAAATGTCAAAGAATAATTAGAGAAAGTTTCCAAGTTGAGTATTAGGTAAATATGCCTTTGCCTAAGGGGGATCAATTTTGGTATAAATCACCTCATTTCAAGTTAACCATAATCCAATGCAATCAATTCCAAAGAAAGAGAAAAGTATTATAAGATTAGAGCATTTAGTTTGCCATCAATGACAAAGGGGAGATTGTTAGAAAGATGATTGTCATTGATGTTAAAATACACATTATGAGCATGCCACTAATGTTTAGGATTAAATATGGTATTATAGGATATTAAAAGGATCTTATTAGAGGTAAAAAATGATTTGAATGCTTGTGTGCATGATTGAAATTCATCTAGTTTTTCATATTGATCATTTAGACATTTTAGGTTTATAGAAGAAAAGATGAGAAGGAATTTTTTTGACATAACCATTACCACATATGAATGAATATGATGGATCTTTTAATATGGTTTTGATCACACTAGTCCTTATTATTTATGTACCATATTTGAAGACATGTGATGAAGCACAGTTGAAGAAATGGGGATGCAGAGTTGGCTACTTGGACAAAAAACATTAAGTTTATATACTTAGCCAAATTTACAAAAGGGTTTAACAAATCCAAGTAAGCATATTTATGAGGTTAGAATTTACACATATGGAATTTCAAGGATAAAATGATCATATTAGTTTGTTTATTCTTGTGCCTGGTTTATGTGCACTAAATATCAAGTCATGCAATGTAGAGTGATAAAAGATATGCTTGAGAAAAGTATAGCTCGAAGACATTTTTATAGTGTTTTCCAACACTTATTCAAACTTTTAGGTTGCATGATAAAGATAAGTAAGCTCTTTGATGACTCCATATCTTATACATATGAAAGCTTTAGGAATAATTGGTTATATGGATAGAATATCCTATGTAAGAAGACTTTATGCACTAATTTTTAGGTCATGTAACTAAGCACAACAAGAGTTATGTAGGTGCAATTTTAACCTTCCAATCATACTAAAATGGTCCCCATAATTAGTCAAAATTTACAAAAGGTATTGAAAATTTGTCATGATTTTATAAAGATCATTTATGGAAAATTTCAAAGGAAACATATATCATATCTATTATAATTTTTTCATAAGCATTATATACATATGGTTCACAATTTCAAAAGAGAAAGAATGAGTTCAGAATTGAATTATGTTTACTCTCGAACATGATAGGGTCTCTCAATTAAAATCTAAGGGTTTAAGTCATGGCATCAATAGGATTTTCTATTTTCATGTTTACTAGTATACCCTGAACCTAATAGCTTAAGTTATAATTTAAGCCTTTGATGTCATTATAAAACCAACCCCTTTAACCTAGCAATTACTGATTCAAAGGACATAATATTTACTAAGTCATAAAATTTATATTATGTCCCATCTTGATCAATGACTATCACTTAATCATATGCTAAATATCTAATGAAGTGAAGCAAAGTCAAATTGTCAAAGGGACCTCTGATTAATTTGACTAGTGATAAGTGTGACATTCATGGATCTTATTAGATAGAGACCCAATGAGTGTAAGCTTGTTAGAGTTAATGATCGATTTTTTCAAAAGATCTGATGGTGAGTAGATGATCATGTAAAGGAGATTTGATAGAGAAAGTGGACCCATATGGAATGAAGTGTTTGAGGTTTATCGACATAGTATTAAGTTTAATATTGAGCAAGTTTAAGAAGATTGATGAAGTGAAATAAATCCAAAGATGTAATAAATAGAGATATGGGATAAAGAGCTTGACATTTAACATCTAGACAAAGATAAATTTAGAAAGTATACAAAAACCATATGGATAACGTGAGCCTATAAAAATGTGATCAAATAGATGTATTTTAAAATTTGAAATATTTGAATATAGAGCATCATCATTACATCAAACCCAAGATCAATGATTGATATTTAAATATATGTCTAGTCTAATGGTCAAATGTAGGAACATGTGAATAAACCATGAATCATGACATATAGAACAAGATTGATTGATGTAATCAATCAATTTTATGTAAATTTACATGTGCATCAAAACTAGAGTATAGTAAATGTTATAGATATTAATGAGACTAGGAATCATGTCAATGGTACATGAACTCAAGACATGGAGAACTTATAGTTTCACATATTAAAATAAAGTAGAGAATTGGCATGATGTGTTACATTCTGAGTGTGAACACACAACATATATGGAACCATATATCCATTGATTATATATATAACATCTAAGACATAAGAAAATGGTTTTAAAGCTATTTGAATTGTGCCAAATAGAAAATATAGAGACACAAAGGAGTAGAGTGAGAGAGAGATGAAGTGTGTTAAATAGAGATAAATCTAGACATAGAGATAGAGACAGAGGGGTAGAGAGAAGAAAGGCACAAAGAGATTATGTGAAGAGTATGAATAGTTACAGATCAGACTTTTAATAGAGAACAAAAAGATTGGATTCATTTATGAATCTATTTTTTAAATTAGATTTGTAGCTACATAGTTGATCTGATTGGTTGGTGTCATTAGACAAGCTAAGTTGGTACTCAAAGTAGGGAGTGGGTATTTCCTTATAGTTAAATATCTTAAATCAATGGATTGGTATCTCCTTAGGAATGGTATCCATATTATAACCAATGAGGTTCCTTATTATGAGGATGGATTAGAATGGTAGTTTTCAGCATCTATTCTTATGGTGATTTTCCCCATATTGGGTTTTTCATGCTATATCTTGTGTTATGTGTTTTTGTGTGTGTGATTTCTACATATAGGAATTAAAAGGTTTTGAAAAGGACTAGTTTTAGTTGATATAATAATTTTCCCTCCTCTTGGTATCTATTTTTGTTGTAATAATTAGTATTAGAGCCCTGATTCCTTAGAAGAAACGTAATCATCTCAGGTAGATCTTGGAATAGTGAACACAAATGGCTAGTCAAGAAGGATCTTCATCAAACAAAACACCTCTCTTTGAGGGATCAAACTATGCATTTTGGAGCATAAAAATAGAGGATTATTTATCCTCATTATGGTTTGATGTATGTATGTCTATGGTAAATGGATATACATCCCATATTATCCTACTAATCAAGCTACCAAGAAGGCATATGAGACTAATGTCAAGGTAAAAAATGCTATTCTTTAGGGATTTCAATACTCAGAGTTCATCAATGTGATGTATTGTCAAAATGAAAAAGATATATAGAAAAAATTGAAGAGCATATATGAAGGAGATGACAAGGTAAATCAAGCCAAGTTACAAACCTATAAAGGCAATTTTGAGAGCCTTAAAATGAATGAGGAAGAGAAAATTATAGAATATCTCCTCAAAGTGGATGAAATAGTCAATGCAATGAGAGGCCTTAGAGAAGAAATGAAAGAATCAATCATTGTCAAGAAGGTCCTAAGATCTCTACAATCAAGGTATGACTCAAAAATATCTAAAATAGAGGAAGAAATAGATCTAGATAAGCTCATTATTGATGAGTTGTATGGAACCTTCACTACCTATGAATTAAGAATGGGATAAGTAGACACCTTAGAGAGAGAAGCTGCATTCAAATCATCTAAACCAATAAATTTAAATTAACCTACATTTGAATTTGAGGAGATTGATGAAGAAGAAGCCAACTTTGTTATAATATTAAAGAGAGGATTTGGAAAGTATAGAGGTAAGATACCCTTTAAATGCTTTAAATATGGTAAAGTAGGACATTTTGATGCTAAATGACCTCATAATAAAAAGGATAGTTTTCAACAATTAGAGATTAATAAAAAGGTCAAACCCTAATATCCCAAGAAGAAATTCTTCAAAAACAAGAAAGGTATATACATAAAAGAAGATAGTGATTTAATGGATGACAGTGTTAGTTGATATGATGATCATGACTATGATTTTGTGGCTAAGGAAAAAGAAGTCCTATTCATGACAATGGAATCAGATTCTATGGATCAATAAGAATTTAAAGAATCAAATGAATAAGAAGAAGGATAAGTGGATCTAAAGTTTGAGCTCATTTGTGATTTAAAGGAAATTGACAAGATAAGAAAAGAGAGCTCAAAATAGAAGAAGATTAGACAAAAAGAAATTGAGAAAATGTCTAAAAGCCTTGAGAAATCTAATCAGATGGTAATTAGCCTAAGGACCCAAGTTGAAGAGGATAAAATAATAGGATATGTAGTCAAACTTAAACTATAATATAAATTTGATGAGTGCATGAAGTTAGAAGTAGAGATAATGGATTTGAGAAAAGAACTTGAAAAAGCCAAAGGTCAACTAAAAAAAGTCTAAAGTTGATAGGAGGATCAAATAATATTGATGAATTGATCAACTCACAAAATCCCTCAAAAGAGAGATCAGGTCTTGATTATGAGAAAGTCAAATGTTTTACAACAAGTACATTTGCTAAACAATATTACAACCTAAAAATAGAAGGAGAATTAGAAGTAAAGAAGGAGAAAACTTACAAGGATGCAAAGATAGATTCAAACATAGTTGACGTGATGAAAGATGAATCTAAAAATAAGCTTGGAGAGAAGAAGAAGACAAAGGTAGTTGATTTAGATGGATACCAAAAAGTAAGAGATTTAAAGAATCTAAGGTTTAAAAGATCTCCTCATGTTGTATCATGAAATGCTATGACCAGGACTTCCTCATCTTTCTATGGTTATTGTTATACTTGTAATTAGTTTGGTTATAGAGCTATCTATTGTAGAGTTATACCTAAAAGGATTAAAAAAAATTGTAAGTAAAAATTTATTTGATTCTTTGTTAGATAAAAATGTAATATGCTATAATTTTAATAACTTTGGTAACATAACTAAATAATTTATAAATAGCTTTGTAAGATTAAAAGTACACAATGTAAAGAAAGGCATGCCTCCTAGTGTGAACAAAGGTTCACAATTTTCTGAAAAGAAGCCACATAATAAACCCAAGGATGTATGGGGATTGATAAATTAATCCATGATTTCTCAAATTGCAATCCATGCCAAGGAGCAGAATTTATGGGTGATAGATAGTGGTTACTCAAAGCATATGACTAGTGACAAGATCAAGTTCACCAAATTGAGAAAATATAAGGAAAGAGCTGTCAGCTTGGGAGACAAGACAATAGTATAGATAAAAGGTAAAGGAATCTTGAACATAGATGGTAAACTACCTACACATGATGTCCTTTATGTTGAAGGATTAAAGCATAATCTGATAAGTGTTAGCCAAATGTGTGATAATGGATATAAGGTCACATTTTATGGAGAAGGCTACAAGTTAAAGAGATCTGGTAGAATAGTTGCAGAAGGGAAAAGGACTGAAAGAAACATCTATAATCTTATTGAACTGAATGGTATAGTTGACTGATAGGAAAGATTGATTTGAATTAGTTATGGAATATAAGAATGGGTCATGTTAACTTTGATAAACTAGTCAGAGTAAGCTCAAATAAATGTGTAATATAGATGCCTAATATAACCAAACCTATAGACACTACTTGCAAGGAATATCAATTAGGCAAGTAGACAAGGGTCAAATTTCAAACAAAGGAGTATGCAACTACAAAGCCTTTACAATTAGTTCATATTGATCTTTGTGGTCTTATTAAGACAAAAGGATCTAAAGGAGAAAAATACTTCATGTTGTTTGTAGATGATTAGTCAAAAATGACATGGGTAACCTTTTTGAAGGATAATTCTCAAGCATTTGAAAGATTCAAGATATTTAGAGTCATGGTAGAGAATGAGATTGAATGAAAGATCAAATGCTTAGGATCTGATAAAGGTGGATAATTCACCTCAAATAAATTCATAGAGTATTGTGAGAAGCATGGGATTAAAAGGCATTATTTTATAGCAAGGACTCCATAGATAATGGATTTGTTGAGAAAAAGAATAGGATAGTCAAGGATATAGCCATAACAATGCTAAAAGAGGCCAAGTTACTTGATTTATATTAGAGAGAATTAGTCCAAATAGTAGTATAAATCTTGGACAAAGTTTAATTTAGGGTGAATAATGACAAAACTCCCTATAAGCTATGGTATGGAAAGCCTACTTTTTTTAAGTACCTCATAGTGTTTGGAAGGAAATGCTACATTAGGAGAAAATAGGATAAATTAGGAAGCTTTGAATTAAGATGTGATGAAGGAATATTTATTGGTTATTCTACTCAAAGTAAATCCTATGTATGTTATAATAAAAGGCTACACAAAATTTTAGAGAGAATCAATGTCAATCTTAAAGAAGGATTGAATCATGTTGAACCTAAAAAGGAAATTAGTATTGAAGAATTGGATCTTGAAGAAGCAGATAATGGAAAGGCTGAGGAAATAAATGAAAAGGCACCTCCAAGATTTATTCAAAAGGATCATCCTAAAGAGCAAATAGTTAGGAAAATGAATGAAGGAGTTTAGATAAGGAGAAGAGATGTAATAAACAAGGAGAAATTAAGTTTTGATCTAATGTCTAAAATTGAGCCCAAGAGCTATGTTAAAGCTAGTAAGGATGAGAATTAGCTAAATTCCATGGAAGAAGAACTGAGCCAAATTGAAAAGAACAAAACTTGGTAGTTGGTTCTAATACCCTCTAATAAGAATCTGATAGGTACAAAATGGATCTATAAAAATAAGCTCAATTAGGATGAGTTGTTATAAGGAATAAAGCAGGATTGGTGTGAAAAGGATATGCACAAGTTAAGGGCATATATTTTGAGGAATATTTTCTCCAATTGTTAGATTGGAAGCTATAAGAATGTTTCTAGCATTCTTTGTTTATAAAAAATTTAAATTCTATAAAATGGATGTTAGGTCAGCTTTCTTAAATTGGAAACTAGAAGAGGAAGTCTACATAGAATAACCTAAATGTTTCTAGTTGTAAAAGGTAGAATATTATGTATTCATACTAAAGAAAACACTATATGGTCTAAAACAGGCACCTAGGGCATGGTATTGAACTTTATACCAGTACCTGCAATAATAAGGTTTCAACAAAGGGTTTGCAGGTAGAAATCTATACTTAAAATTAGAAGGTGAGCATATGTTGATTATTGTTGTTTATGTAGATGACATCATATTTAGTGGTAACAATAACCAAATGTGAAAAGAATTTGCTACACAAATGAAAAGTGAGTTTGAGATGTCTATGCTAGGAGAACTTTCTTTCTCCTTTAGTCTATAAATAACACAAACTGATGAAGGGATATTCATATCCCAAACCAAGTATGAAAAGTAAATGGTTAATAAATTTATAATGGAAGATATTAAACCACTTAGTACTCCCACGATAACTAGATGCAAGTTGAACAAAGAGGATGAGTCCCTTGATGTAAATCAGACAATGTATAAATCAATGATAGGTATATTGGTATACCTAACTGCATCAAGACTAGATATCATACAAGAAATGTGCATGGTTGTAAGATTTCAGGTTATTCCTAAAGATTCACATGTTAATGTAGTGAAAAGGATCTTTAGATATATCAGGAGCATAATTGACTATGGCATATGTTACCCTACAAGTGAATATTTCACTTTGACAACATATAGAGATGTTGATTTGGAAGGAAGTGTGGATGATATATGAAACACTATTAGTGTTGAATTTTTCCTTGAAAATAGACTTATTTCATGGTTGAGTAAAAATAATAGTTACTCTTTCTATAGCAGAAGCATAATATGTAGTAATAGTGGCATGTTGCACTCAATTCTTGTGGATGAAGCAAACTCTAAAAGACATCAAGGTAGAGTATAAGTCACCTATCTCTATTCTTTGTGATAATTATAGTGATATTAATATATAAAAGAATATAATGATACATTCTATAACCAAGCACATTTTGATCAAGTATCACTTCTTATGAGAGAGAGTTTCATATCAAGAGGTCACAATGGAATATGTGCCAACTCAAGATCAAATTGCAGACATATTCACCAAACCTCTTCCTAAGGAACAATTTGAAAATCTAAGATATAAATTAGGAGTGGTATATCCTACACCACATCACTAGATCTTAGTGATAGGGCATGAGTCTATGGGGAGTCTCATAGAAGATTTATTAATCCTTAGAAGATTAGAGAGAAAGATAACTTACGTATGAATATTTTACAAATTTATAATAAGTTTATGGTTATATATTTTTGTACAAAATCCTTTATATAATAAAGAGGGAGAAACATTTGGACAAACAATGAGATAAAGTCCATTTTCCATTGATGCAAAAGTGGGATAAAAAATTTGTAAATGCTCTCTGTTGGAGAAGAAGAGAAAAATGCTCTTTGCACAAGTTTGGAACAAATGTGAAAATGTCAAATAAGAAGTAGAGAAAGTGTCCAAGTTGAGTATTAGTAAAATATGCCATTGCCTAAGGGGGATCAAGTTTGGTATAAATAGCCTTAGTTCAAGTTAATCAGAAACTAATGCAATTAATGCTAGAGAAATAGTAAAGTATTATAAGATCAAAGCATTTAGTTTTCCATCAATGACAAAGGGGGAGATTATTGGAAATATTATTGTCATTGATGTTGAAATAGACATTATGAGCATGCCATTGATGTTTGGGACTAAATATGGTGATTAGAGGATATACAAAGGATCCTATCATAGGTTAATAATGATTTGAATGTTTATGTGCATGATTGAAATTCATTCAATTCTTCATATTGATCATCTAGACATTTTGGGTCTATCAAAGAAAATATGAGAAGACATTTTATTGGCATCACCATTACCATGTATGAATGGGTATGAGGGGGATGTTCACATGGTTATGATCATACTAGTCCCTGGAATTTATGCACCATATTTGAAGACATGTAATGAAGTAAAATTGAAGATATGGGGAAACAAAGTTGGCTAATTGGACAAAATCCATTAATTTTCTATACTTAGCCAAATTTGCAAAAGGGTTCAACAAATCCAAGTAAGCATATTGATGAGGTCAATATTTTCATAATTAGAGGTCTAAGGACAAAATGATAATATGGGTTTGTTCATTTTTATGCCTAATTTCTACATGATAAATCTTAGGTCATGTAATGTAGAAAAAAAAGATATGCTTGAGCAAAGTATAGCTCCAGAACATTTTGACAATGTTTTCCAACACTTAGTCAAATTTGTAGGTTACAAGATAAAGATAAGTAGGCACTTTGATGATGCCATATCTTGAAAATATGAATTATTCTAGAGAAATTAGATATATGGATGAAATATCCTATGTAATATGAATTTATTCTCTAATTTTTAGGTCATGCGATTAATCAAAAAGAGAGTTATATAGGTGTAAAGTTAGCTTTCCAATTATACTAAAATGGTCCCCATGCTTAGTTAAAATCTACACAAGGTCTTTCAAAGTTGTCATGATTTTAAAAATATCATTTATGGACATTTTTAAATGAAATAGATAGCATATTTTTTATGGTTTTTTCATGATCATTCTAGGCATATGGTCTATAGGTTTAAAAGAGAAGGAATGAGCTCAAAATTGAATTATCTTTGCTCTTAGACATGATAGGGTTTCTCAATTAAGCCCTAAGGGTTTAATTCATGGTGTCAATATTATTTTATATTATGTTGTTGACTAGATATATCTTGGACCCAATATCTTAAGTTATAATTTAAGCCTTTGATGTTGTAGTAAAACTGGCCCTTTTGACCTAGCAATTACTAGTTCAAAGGACTTAATATTTCTTAAGTCTTAGACTTTATATTATGTCTTAGCTTGATAAATCACTAGTGATTAATCATATTCTAAAGATATAATAAAGTGAATCAAATTCAAATTATCAAAGGGACCTCTAATTAATCATGCTAGTGATAAGTGTCACATTCATGGAACTTATCTGGTAGAGACCCAATGAGTGTAAGCTTGTCAAAGTTAATGATAGAGTTTTTCAAAATATCTAAAGATGAATAGATGATCATGTAAAGGAGATATGATAGAGCAAGTGGACCTAGATGGAATAAAGTGCTTAAGGTTTATCGACATATTAGTGAGCTAAATATTAAGTAAGTTTGAGAATATTGATTGAGTGAAAGTGATCCAAAGATGCAGTAAGTAACGAGATGGGA
This sequence comes from Torreya grandis, assembly GCA_037957365.1. Classification (NCBI taxonomy): domain Eukaryota; kingdom Viridiplantae; phylum Streptophyta; class Pinopsida; order Cupressales; family Taxaceae; genus Torreya; species Torreya grandis. The sequence continues at coordinate 5,348,259 of JARHVA010000321.1, forward strand.
TAAAGAGCTCAACATTTAACATCTAGAAAAAGTTAAATTTTGGAAGTGTACATAGATCTAATAGATAGTATTATCCTATTATATGTGATCAAAGGGACACATTTTAAAGTTTGATCTATTTGAATATGGACCATCGAATCATGGTACCAAATGGAAGATCAATGATTAATATTTAAAGATATGTCTAGTCTAATGGTCAGATGTAAGAACATGGAAGAACATGTGAATAAGCCATGAATCATGATATATACAACAATATTGATTGATTTAATAAATAAATTTTATGTAAATTTACATGTGCATCAAAACTAGATTCCAACAAATGTTATAGATAGTAATGAGACTAGGAATCATGGCGGTGGTGCATGAATTCAATACGTGGGGAACTTATAGTTTGAGATATTAAACTAAAGTCTAGAATTGGTGTGATTTGTTACATTTTAAGTGTGAACACACATAATATATGTAATCCTAGATCCATTTATTATATATATGACATCTAGGACATAGGCAAATAGAGACAAATATAGTCATAGAGATAGAGGAGTAGAGAGAAGAAAAGAACAAAGAGATTATGTACAGAGTATGAAATATTACAGATCAGACCTATAAAAGAGAACAAAAGGATTTGATTCATTTATGAATATATTTTTTAAATTGGATTTATAGCTCCATATTTGATCTGATTGGTTGGTGCCATCAGACAAGCTGAGTTGGTGCTTAGATTAGTGAGTGAGTGTTTCCTTAGAGTTGAAGCTCTTAAATTAGGGGATTGGTGTCTCCTTAGAATTTATGTCCTTAAACATTATAACTAGTGAGGTTTATTATTATGAGGTTAGATTATAATGGTAGTTTCTATCAGCTATTATCATGGTGGTTTTTCCCATATTGGGTTTTCCATAGTATATCTTGTGTTATGTATTCTTGTTTGTGTGATTTCTGCATATAGTCTTAATCTAAAGTAAAATTTTTTGAAAATGACTAGTTTTAGTTGATATACTAATCACCCCCTTAGTATCTCATTATGTTCTAACATTTTCTATAGCTTGTCTCCTATCTACAAGACATAGTCAACCTATTCGATTGTGTTCTTCCATATATTACTCCCCCAGAATAGTAGTGATCTTGTCAACTTTGTTTTACATTTTTTGCATATAGTGTCGCCCGAACTAACTCTGTAATATTTATAATCAGTAAAATTAACCTATTTCTCTATTAATTATTTCACTTTTCATTTATGTTTCTTGCATGCTTATAGTAACAAATATAGATTAATTAGGTGGGTTTTTAATTTACCAATTTACTCACACTTTTTTCTCTTTTTCACACACTTCCAAATCACTTTACACTAAAAAAATTAACATTTTTCTTCCCAAATTCCACCTAATTAGATTTCATCACCAAGGGGGAAGCCAAATTGGTTTTTTTTCCAAGTATAAACATGTGGTTGATGGTATATATTGGAAAATCACTCAACAGCCTTATCATTGTGAGATTGTGAAGTGAGGGGATAGACCCCAATACTAAGCAAGTAATATCACCAATACAAATCCCTTTCAACCTAAACTACCTAATTCTTTCCATATATTACTTTCTATTTCCTTCTTATAGGCAAATCTCTATCACATAAATTTAAATTTTTATTATAACTTAATAACATTTAGGAATGACAAATTAGTTATCATTTACATTTAAGTTATTTCTTGTCCTTTGATCATTGTATTTTGTATTATAAAACTTACATTCGCTATAATTAGTATAAGGTTTATTTTGTATTTTCCAATTAGATCAATCACATTGATATAATTTTTTGTGTGATTCTTTTCATTTTCTTAGATATTATCTTACAATTTTGTTTTCATAACACTTTCATCCCTATAAACATATTATTTTATAGACTATTCATCTTGTTTGCCTCCATTATATAGTCATTCTATCTAACTATGTATCTTTGTTAGCCTATTATTTTTTCCCCTCTATAATACATAATTAGTGTATATGAATGTGTATCTTATCTTCATGTTTTACTTCCTATCTAACAGTATACAGTCAACCTATAAAATTGTCTCCTCTTATTCCCTATTCTATTTCCTATTTTACATAACACTACCATTTTATTTGATTATGTATATTATCAACTAATTTTTATTTCCTTCAACTTCTTAGGCTCTTTCCTTCATCATAAATTTCCTATTTGAGGATAATATGGACTTAAATCTGAAATACATGATGAGTCTTACCAATCCTAATAGGTTTCCCAAGACATAGCTTGTGGCTCCCACTTTGGATGAGAGAAATGTTAATGTTGCCACTCACACTACCAATATGGGACTCTTCCTCATTAATCCCTAGTTCATAATACTTTTTTCTACTTAGAATATGATCATGATTTAGAGAACATAACTAAAATGATCTTATTTATTAATGATTTTCCTCAACATAGAGGAAAGGACCCTTCAACCATTTATAATATTATGTCCTTAAGTAGAAGAACCTCTTTCACCCTCTTTTAATTTATCTCACAGATTTAGGGAAAACACTTTCTTCACTTCTCAAAATTTCCCTTCTATCATTTCTCCTTCACACACCATAACATATTATTTTATCACTTAAATAAAATCCATGCCAAGTATCTCCACTAACATGGTAGGTTCAACTTCTAGTGGGCATTTTTCAAAGACCCTTCTCCTTAATCATGCCACTAATACATTTTTTGCTACCAATGTTAATAATGATAATAGTGCTTATTTTTATTCAAATGAAGATCATACTAATAGTTCTTATTTTTCTACCAATAATTCTCACACCACTATTATGGTGCATGGTAGTACTCATAGTGAAACTCAAGCCACAAATAACCAATACCAATGCATCACATCTTGCACACACTAATCAAAATATTATTGAAAGTCACCAAATATTATTACAAATACTTAATCAAATACATAATTTTCAAACCAATAATGCAAATCAAATTATTTAGATGTAAAACCATCTCATTAACCTTCAAAACCAAGCCCAACATGTTTAATGGGGAGCACAAAATATGAATTTACCCCAACTCCTCCTGTCGTAGGGATTCCCATGATAACCTTATTCCTCAACCACCCCTCATTAATAAAATAATCAAACATATACAAAATGAACCTCTTGTACCTCAAATTACTAATATCAACATAGGAGGTATCACACCTACTATAACCTATAATGGGTCCACTAATCCCATATTGTACTTAAAGACATTTGATAACCTCTACAAATATTGGGTCAAACTTAACACCTTTATTTCTAACAAACTATTAGTTAATACACTCTCACGAGATTCTTTATATTTTTATAATCAACTAAAAACCCATTCTATCACTAGTCTTGAAGACTTGGTTAACTCACTAGTCCAATAATTTCAAACTAGTGATCTTCTCAAGAATAACTTAGCTCACTTTATAAATTATAAACAAATTGAAACTAAAATGGCACAATATTTCATCAAATGATGAAATACCTTGTATAAAAATTTCGAGCATAATATGGTGAATGATACCCTCTTCCACCTATTCACTAATACTTTCTACCCTAAGTGATAAGATCAGGTTAGGACTTTCTCTCCAAGAAGTTTGGAAGAAACATTTGACCAAGCTAAGAAACATGACTTTCTCATGCATCAATTTGAACCATCTCAACATAAAATAGGCACTTTTAGGATCATTAAAAATAAAAACCATCATGCAACTAATGATGGCATTACTAATACCTATGAGACTATTCACAACATTCAATCAATTGATCTAAAAAATACTATAGAGAATGCTCCCCCTCTAAATAATACTCCTATTCCTACATATTTTCAAACTAAAAAAATTAATATCCATAAATAATTATCCTTGTTTGAGATTCAAAATCATCTTCCAAGACCTCTACCAAGATATCTTGACACCACTCATCTAATGAAATCATGGTACGATATAGATAAATTTTGTTAGTTTCATGAAATTTAGGGTCATTCTCATGAGTCTTGTAGATAATTGCATAATTTATCTATGGATTTCATTCTTGGACCAAACTTTGATCACGAATCACTCCTTCACAAACATCAACAAGCATATTACATAGCTTTTAAGGAACATGAAATGCAAAACAAAAATCCATTTTTAAATCAAGCTAATGTTCATCTGTTATATATAAATATTCTCTTCCCAACCATCAAGATAGCATCGACAAGACTACTCATAAAAATAATGTTGAAATTATTTTTATACCTCCATACTAATGAATAAAATGTGGTAAATATGACTAACATGCAAAGATTAGTTATTTTTATCGATACTAATCCTACACCCACGTATTAAACCTCTCAAATGCTCCACATCATTCAAGATACTTCCCAATCTCATATAATAGAGTTGGGGCAAGAGGACCTTATAACCTTCCAAAAACCACTTGCAACAACTCAACTTAATCATACCTCTCACACTATCTCTACTCTTCCTCCAACATCTACACACCTAGACAACATTCCCTAACCTTCCAATAGTAATTATTCAACCCAACCAAAATTAATGCCTTAATCAACAATCCCACCACCTAAATTCAATCAACATATTTTTACCCAACCCAAACCAAATACACCTTACCAACGCAAGATTAATTTCACTTTCAACCCTCTTTCATAGGATCTCTTACAATATTATGCACTTATATCTAACAATCCCCCCATGGTTTATGATGAATGGGACCCCATTGTGGAAATTTATAATCTCCCTTCTCAAATACCTTTCATCAAATTAATGTAAAATTCCCATCATCTAAACCATCTAATTAAATTACTATTTGAAATGAGCATCCCTCATCCTCCTCTAGTAGGATGGAAAACTACCTTATCTAGATCTGAAGATAGTATCCTTAAACAATGTGAAGATATGTCCATATATGTGGATTAAATAGTGGGTAATTTTATTTCACTTAAGGTTCCTATCACTTCCATTATTCTAGATGATATTCTACTGCATGTGGATGATCCTCCTCTATTCATTAGCATCCAAATTTGTGATATCTAAGTTAAGCATGCTTTGATTGATAAATGTTCAGGTAATTAAATTTCCTCCCTTGATTTAATTAAAAAAATTGGATATTATGAATTAAATCTCAATTCCACATATAACACATGTAAATTCTATGTTAAAAGGTAAATGCCTCCTTTAGGTTCAGTGTGGTTTCCCATTATTGTCCTTCCTATCACTATCCACATGAAAGTTATGATCTTTAACTTTCTTATCTCTTATAACATCTTACTTGGTAGACCTTGGACTCAGCATATGAAGGATGTCACCTCATATATGTGCCAATTCATCAAATTCCCCATAATTGTGTTATTTACAAGATTCAAGGAGATACAAACCTTTGTAATTTCAAACAATTACAAGAAAATGGTGTCTTTAAAATTCCTTCACTTGAACCATTGCCTAGTATCCCATTTAGGGAATCTAAAAACTTTAATTATCCTTTCAATTCTACTCAAGGTTATAATGGTCACCCAAAAATCATTAGTAACATACCACCTAACCTCCTAGATTTTGATGATGATGAGTTGTAATAAATTACCCTTAAGATCAAAAATTATAATCTATCCCCTCATATCATTACCCAACTTCCTCCCTATTTAAAAACTTGATCTTGTTAACCTCCTATCGATGATATACTTATGGTCTTAACTAAGACTATACATTCTATCCATCATGCAACTTCTAATGATAAGGTCATACCTACATGTACCATCGAGTTGTATATAGCTAACTATGTTGATGGTTATGATTTAGATGACCCATTTTTAGGTGGACTTATCCAAGATATAAATGTCTAGATTCTTTGATATTTTAATTATTTATTTTAGTATTTTTTCATCTCTTAGAATTCCTTCATTCATAGTTCCAAATTTTAGTTTTCTTCCTATTATTTATAAGGTAGAGATGGAGCGATCACATGGTACACCTCTAATTTTAGCATATCCTCTTATAAGAATTCTCATAGATCATAACATAACTAGTCCTTAATATTTTTATAGATACTAGGATCCTTATAGTTTTCTTCCCATAGATATTCTATCTACTACTCTTAAGACTTCCTTATGACTAGCCTCACCTTCCATTTTTTACTCCCACTCTACCTTCAATTGAGCCTCATTTTGTTTCTACTCCTACTTTACCTTCAAATGATCCTAGTTTGGTTTCCATTCTAACCTTACCTTCCCTTGGTGATGTTCTCCTTCCTTTGTTGTAGATTGATCATATGGTCACCCAATGGGTTGATCAACCTTATTGTGATATCCATAAAGTTGTCAGTCATTAAACTAAAGACTAACAATTTATATCAAAGCATCCCCAACTTATCCTTCTACCTCTTCCATTAGTAAATCCATAAAGTTTAATAATAAGTGTATATGTTGCTTTCATAGGATAAATAATCATTTTTTCACTCATTATTAGAAGTTTTGGAAATATATTGACACATTGTGTCCTACCATTGCTCAACCCAAATAAAATGCTATACCTCCTCTTAAGTTGCTACCTAAATACATCCCTAAATATGGGGTGGTATACTATTTTTAGCATAAGTGTAGTACCCATCATAATGATCAGTATAATATTCTCTATAAATACCTTCATGATCACCCTTAATTGACACCTATACTATCTATTCCTCATTCCATAATTTCCCCATGCAAGAAGGCTCCTACTTCTTCATCGATGGCACCTTCATTTCCACTCATGGATCCTTCTTCTCCACTGGTGATGCCTCCTTCTCACCCCATGAATTCCATTCCTATTTAGGCACCTATTTCTCTTATTTAATATTTTCTATAGGATATCCATCATGAGCATGATCCTTAAGCTACATATACATTTTATATTAAGGAGATTTAGAGAGAAGTCTTTGCACAACTTTCCTTGAGGATTGATGAAAATCTAAAGACCATTAAGATCTAGCTTCATACAGATGTTCCAAATGTCATGGATAATATTTGTGGACAAATTTATCAGTATTTGTGAACATGACATAATGTTCTTTAAATTTTATCTTCATTATGATTTTAAATTGGATTTCTGATCCACTTTTATATATCTTATACACTTGACTATGTGTCAAATTTTATTTCACCTATCTATTTTACATGGATCTTCATATTATGGTTTATGTGTTTCACATGGTTTCATTTACTTTCCTCTTTCTCATGGTTTCTTCTCATTCTTTCCATGATTTCATACTTATGTTTATAAGTTCATTTATCTCATATATTTTTTCTTTAACAATGATTATTTTCTACCTTATCTTAATTAAAACTTAGATAATTATTATTGTGACTTGGTTATACAAACCTTGATCCCCTTAGTAATATTTTTTTACCATATGATTAGTTAGAAATTAAGACATCTCATTATAATTCTATTTACCAATCTACTTTGGATCTTCCTTTATTCCTTTATATTACTTTCACATACTAAGCATACATACAACTAAAACTTAAGATTACATATTGGTTCATAGGCAAGCCTAAGTGTTTACTCATCTATATCTTTGGATACTTAATTTCCTTTAACCAAAGTCTAAATATCATTCATGTGTATCAATTATATCACTCATGTTGGTTATTCAAAATATGTATGGAGTAAGAATCATAAAAAACATAAAAATTTTAAAAGACAAATCATTTAAAACAAAAGGAAATGATACAAAAGGCAACATATAATTTCAAAAGTCAAATCAAACTAAAATATGTGATTTATAATACATATCATATTTTTAATTGAATATCAAACTCCAAAGTTTACCTCATGATAAATTTGAGGTCCATTGGGGTGTGGAGGCTAGTAGATTGGGCAAGGAAAATTAAAAAAAAATTAGTGATACATATTTTCTCACACAAGTATCCAATATTTTTAGTAGACTAACGACTCTTTGTAAGAGGCCCTAAGGAATGAGGAATGTGTTGTGGGAAATTAGGTCCATTTTAGTTTTATTATTAATATAACTAGCATGAGTTGATCTTAGTATCTCACCTATTTGACTATACATCTTTACAATTTTTATGAGTAGGTATCTATTGTATTTTGATGGTCACTAGAATTTTAGTGTCTCTCTTGTGTACCTAGTATGTCTCATATTTCCTAAGGTCTTCTCATAGATTCATATGTCATGATTTTTACATTCTCTCTTTAATTACAATATTTTTGATATTTCCCCTTCAAAAATATTCTTTTGTTAACTGATCATTCCCCCTAGGGTTTCCCTTTATGAGTTGTAATGTAAGACCATGGATACAACTAGGTTCTCCTCACAAATTACCATAATAAACTATTTTTTTTACCATTCTCCTCATTGGTATTTACATTATGAGTTGCAATGTAAGACCATGGATAGGACTAGACCCTCCTCACAAACTACCACATTAATAACATCTTTTAAAATCATTCCCATAGTTGTTTCCAACTCATTGGTGTTCCCTTTGTGAGTTATAGTGTAATACCATGGATAGTAGTAGGCCCTCCTCATAAAATATTACAATATCTAGTTCTTATGATAACTAAGTTACAATGAAATTACATGCATCAAATTTGAGATAAGTAGTGTTTGATTATAAGTTACACGGCATTGACATATTTCTCATCTTGATTTAGTATGTTTTGTACTTACTTCATAAGTATTTCACTTTTATCTTATTATTTTTTGATTTTATGTATGCTTAAAATCATTTTATTAATTTTTTCATTCTTCCCAACTTAAATTAGAGTGATTAATTTATTTTATTTTTACACTTTTTCTTTTTTTTATATACTTCCCAACCTGATTTAGTATGATCAATTGACTTGATTGATTTTTTATACCATTGGTTTTGCATGTGTCTTCTATTTTATTACAATATTTTCTTACTTACCAATGTGATATAGTGTGATATAGTGTGATATTGATTTGTTTTAATTTGGTGCAAATATTTACATGGTTTGAAAAAAATTGTTTCACCTTTACCATCTTTGGTTTATTATATTAATTCATATTTTATTTTTAAACATTTCCCAATGTGATATAGTGTGTATTACATTTATTTTGATTAATTATACTTTTATAAATCATTTTTCCTTTTATTTTTAACCATGCATGTGTCTCACATAATGATATATAATAAACACACATCACATATTTCCCATAACATATACAATAAAATATAAATACATGTGCTAGAAAGGAAATATATCCATGCATCCACATTGAAATAAAAGTACAACTCATGAGATCAATGAAAATATCAACATAAATATATATCAAGTATTTTATAAAATACAAAGTAAAAAATACAATATCCATAGCTCTAAGGTTACGTTCCATCATGTTTGTCCTATGGCCTAGCCATGCTACCTATGGATGTCTATGACTAAACCCTATGAATAGTTTATTATATAGAGGTAGTTTGAGATTTCAAACCAGTAACCTATCCTTGTAGATTGGCCATCTACGCCTATACCTATCCAAGATAGATGGTAGTCACTATAGACACTTAATTTTGGCCACTTTCATGCCAATACTAGCATTCAATTCAATTTTTAGCAAATGACATATTTTAAGCCAATAAATAACTTGAATTTCTCAAATTTTTCCATATAAGGCATTTAATTACCTATAAATTTGATGATGCTATCTTATTTGGTGTATTATCCTATATGGATCACTAACCTCATTCAGTTCTAACCCTAGTCAAATTACAACCTAGTAATTTAGCACTTTTAACATGTCAAGATATTAATTCATGACATTTAAAATAATTTCCAAAAGATAAAAATCACTAAACAAGAATAATTATATTTAAAATCCTAACTAAATTGCCTAAACAAAAAGTTCAAATCAAATTAGTGAATTTCATTTACTAAAAAAGGAATTTTAGCCAAAAATAAAGTCAAAGAGTCAAATGAGCTAATAAAGTGATTTATTATCTCATAAATATTAAAAAATATTATTCACAACTCACAAATATCTAAATTAATTTGTCGTGCCTCACAAATATCTAAAATTGAGGTGTTAAAATTTCATGAGTGCCTTAAACCCACCCAAAGTTAGACTGACTTAACTAAGTTTAATTTATAATCAACCCAAATTAAAATTTAACATAACCTACCCGTCGGTAGATTTAGTTCTTTGAGAAATAAATACAAGTGCCTAGACCATTTTTTAAGAAGATTTTCTATGTAAGTTTATTTTTCTTGAATACCTTTTTGAAGCCTTTGAAAGTATTATTATTATGCCAAAATTATGCCAAGCTTCACACCAAGCCATAAAATGAATATTTAATAGATTCAACCACCTTGAAAGATCATTTCTATAAGACTACAATCATCATAATCTGAGCATAAACATTCTTATGCTAAAAATTAAGAATCATATGTGACAAGGGAGGTAAGAAAATTATATTATTTTCATCTCTATTTTGTGATCTTGCTTATTGTGTTATGCTCCCCTATTTCTTAGGCAAGAGGGTTTAGTCTTAGTGAATAATTTTTATTGATTGTTTCTCTTTTATAATAATAATAGAATAATTTACTTATTGTTTTCTCTTTGAAATCCTAAGGTACATAATGGCATGCTTGGTTAGACCAAACATCTTGTATATCTAAGGAGATTAATATGCTAGTCTTAGTTTTTCTAGCTAATGAATTAAAATCTTTGATTTTTAAGTGTTAGATTTGAATTTTACATATTTTAGAATGAGGTTGTAGGGATCGATGCCAACATTACATATTGATGTCAATTGTAGGAATTGACCATGATCTCTATAGAAAAACTAAAACAAGGTAGGAACATGGCTAAAATTGTTTTTTCTTGGTTTTCCTTGCCTTCATTTTGTGTTTGATAATTTGTTTGTTATTTTTATAACCTTTTTATTGTAAAATACATGATAATTTTAAGCCTAAAACTTTTTTTAACCATTTTAAATTCAAAATAGAGTCATTTTTGTGTGTTTATATGAAACATCAATGATCTAATTGAATCAACATCAATTTCAGGAATCAACATCAATCTCTATGAGATCATTATTGATTTTCTCTAAGATAGAAATAAAAACCTGAGAGCTCAAAATAAATTTTTATTTTCTCACTTTATTTTAGGATTATAAGTAGGCAAACCATCTAACAATTTTCAAGACCTAAGGTGGAAAGATTAAAGTTTAAACATTGTTAAAATATCAAATATATTTTGTTTGGCACTTAAAATATGCTTAGTGATTTTTGTTTTTTTATTTTTTTTAAATTTTTTTTACAATTTGATTAGTGGTATTAAAATGAATATAAATCTTGGTTATAGTTCTTAACATCTTTTTCACTTTATGTTTATTTTTCATTATTAGCTAAATTTCAAAGTTCATTAAACTAGTTTATTTGTTTATGTAAAACTAAAAGCTATTATGTGTATGCCCTCCCCCCATCCCCTTTAGGGAACTCAAGTGACCAAAATTTCTTAGTTTATAAACTTTGTTTGAAATTTGTGTTGAAAAAAATGTCATGTATGTTCTCCCCAAGCTCTGAGTGACTTGGGTGACCCAAAAACAACCTCCCCATGAGTTATTTAAGGGTACATTGACCTAGGGTTCCATATCTAGAATTCATACCAACCCTGCTCTATGGTGAAGTATACAAATTAGGGAATGTGATACTAGGATTGCCAAGGGGCTAAGTAGCTAACCTCTCTAATCCTAATCAAAACTTGGGTTAGATCTAGATAAACATCATAATCCACTAAAAAATACATGGATGTATTAGTTATGTAAAATAATATATCCTTGCATAGTGAGTTTTTTGGTATAAACCCAATTGACATGATTTCACCCCTTGTGTTAGCCACACTTGGGACCATATAGTACACATGAAACTTATAAATTTTAGACAAAGCCCCACTTCTCATAAAATTTCATGATAAATGTTGAGTTCTCCCCTACTTGTATTTTCTTTGATTTATATGTGTGTTTTTAGACTAAAACTATTTGTTTATGTTGTTGTATCAAAACAAGTCTAAAACAATCACATTGTTTTTACACCCCTTTACCCTGAGAAGTATTACTCTATCCATTTGAATGACACTTTTTGCCTTGGATATTTTCTCTAAAACCATTTGTGTGTCTCTTGTTTAAACAAGGTGTCCTTATGCTTCTCATTTCATCTCAAACTTTTGCCTTGGATATTCTAGTCAAAAACCATATACCATGACAAATTTTAAAGGCACTTTGTTACACTGCCAATTTGTTCCAATATATTGTTTATTTTTGAAGCCAAGTACAAAGATGTTATTATACATTTATTTATTTAAATACATGGTTATGTTTCCCATTTTGGTCTAACCTTTTTGCCTTAGAACATTTGACTCTTTTTGCATTAAATCTAGAACTCAACCTTTTGAAGTAAAAATCCTAATTTAACTAGGTTCATACCAAAGCCTCATCTAATTTGGTCTTAGGTTGTATACATTTTTTGTTTAGATTGTGTTACTTAGGTTGGTTTCATATTTCATCTAAAATATCCATTAATTAGACCTATTGATTATTATTTATTTTGTACCTTGTTTAGAGCATCCTTTTTTAGCCAACTTGTTTCCATGTACTTTGTTTGAATTCTATTGTGCCAAATTTTTGAGTGTCCTAGTTCCATTTTTCCAATTGTTTTTGTGAGTCAAAATTTGAGTCTTAAGTGAGCCAATTACCAAGTGTCACTTGAGCTAACTACCTTAGTCTATTTTACTTTTGAGTTCTTGTTTGAATTTTGTTTTTCCAAGTTCATACTTATTTTAGTATGATTATAATTGCCTTTGGGAAAATTATTTATATCTCTTGATCCTAGTTCTCAATTGTTCTACATTGTTTAGAAACTCTTGTGACTGATTATAACTACATATGTGAAAATTAGTATTCTATCCATAAATTAGTTTGAGCCTTTGTGTTAATTTTATTATTGATTATATCCACCTTTGAGTAAATTAGTATCATTTTATTAGACTGGTCTTGATTTTTTTTCTACCTTTGCCCAATTTAGTTGTTTATCCCTTTATGTCTATCTTACTAAGCCAAAGGCCCTTTATTTTTAGACCTCAGTTATTTGTTACCTTTAGACTCTTTATTTGTCATGAGACCTATCCATGGATCTAAACATGGCTCATTACACAAGTAGTGACACTATGTATAATCCTAGTTACAAGAACTTTGTGACCAATGATCCTTTTATTCAAGAGTCATATGGTGATGTCACTTGTGAGATGGATCTATATCCATATTATAACATCCCTTATTTTAAACAAAGGCAATGCCCTTTAACATAGTATTTGGTAAATATGCCTCCTTATTTAGGCCAATAATCAGATCAAATACAACAATACCTTGCTTAAATGATGCCTAACATGGAAAAAAACAATAACAATAGCCCTATTATGTTATGATGCCAAAACAAACTAGCTATGATCCATACTTATTTGAATGTCATTTATTGGAAAATAAAAATGCAGTGTTAGTTATAGCTATCAAAGTAGGGACTAAGTTTTCATCAAACTTCCCACATGAAAGTTTGAGAAGTTTGATAAGAATGCCTAGTAATGCACTATGAATTCAACCATTTAAATAATCATCTACTAGTTATATCCAAGATTTGGTCTAAATGACATAATAATACCATAATACGCTTGTAAAAAGAAAAGGTATTATGGATGAAAAAATGGAATAGGCACAACAAGTATAACAAACCTATCTAAACCTTTCTCATAATCTCAGTGAAAGGGCTATTTCAAATAGACCACTTATTGAGATATCTCCATCAACAAGGCAACAAATAGATGCCTTGGGCTATGCAAATCAACATTTATAACTATTTATCTAAAGCACATTGATTTTTGATATGTATAATGCCCATATTTTTATGGAAGATAATGTTTCTCAAATGGAAGACCACACCCAAAATGTTTCAGATATCACATAAGTGCAATCCAATTTAAATAAAAGTGAGTCTAATTTTCTACTAAGCAATACACAATAGGTTCCTTTAAACATTGTCATGAGTGGGTTGTAATAATAGGGAATAGGTGCAACTATTTCCAAAAATCAATAAGAACATCCACACCCCAACCAATTACTTTTTAAACATGAAATAGGGGAACAAGCTAAAAATAAACTAAATTACCACCACAATAAGTGTAGAACACTACATCACCACAACAGGTGATAATGAATGTTATGACACAACAAGTATATACTAATGTACCTTATCAGTCATATATGTTTCCTAACTAAAAATGTATTCTTATTGGTCAAAAATTCATAGTTGGTCAACATATGTTGAACCCATAAAAATTTCCAAACCAACATTTGTCAAACCTCCAACAAGTGCTACTATAATAACAAGTACTGATATAATAATAGGTGTTTAGCTAACAACAAGGTTACTATGTACATCATGTACCACATGCTAGCAAATAATTTAATTTCACCCAATGGGTATCACACATACAACAAGGATCTAACTACCAACACCTTCAATAACAAGGATCTAGTCAGCAATGTGTTCTTTATATCCAATAGGGTTCAACAAATAGACAAAAAGTTTCCTTCCAAGCCCAGAAATACCATTACATTTCATAGAACCAAGTACCATTGTTGTAACCATAATTCACTAACCAAGGTTATGTATCCAACCCAAACTAAAATATGCTTCAACAATAATGTATTCCATACCCATAGTATAATCTTAATGTACAAGTATATATACTTGTTCATCCAACCAATTCAACTAACATCCCACAATATATCTACCCTAGTCAAAGTAATCCATTTGTGACTACATAACCTCTCCATTAATAAGATATTCCTCCTTATTTCCTAGCCCAATATTTTTAATAGATGAAGGATGTAATTCAAGAAATACAGGTTGAAAAACAAATGAAAAAATACAAACTAGAGGAGATATGTTCTTACCAATGTAACATGGAATATTTGCAAATATAGTTTCCATTAGGTTAGTAACCACCTAAATTTGATAAATACAAAGGCAAAGGTGACCCTAGAGATAATTTAAAGGAATTATTTATTATCTACCATATGGTGGCTAATAATGATATAAATTTGCTTCTACTTTTCCCAAGGAGTCTATCCAGACAAGCCTTGGAATGGCTATTGAAATTACTAAATAATTGTGTACCTGACTTCAATTATCTCTTAGATAAGTTTGTAAAACACTTTTCATACAATCTTGAGCATGATATTACTATTATGGATCTAGGCCAAGATAAATAAAAGCTTGATGAGAGATTTTTTGCATACTTGTAATGCTGGAGAGCCCTCTCAAGCTGAATCACACATAATCTACCATATAAATAGTTGGATAAAAAATTTACTAGGAGCTTACATAGTGAGATATCTAATAATCCTGAGTTATAATGTGCTCATATATTAGAATAAGTCATAACATAATGAATAGAGATTAAGAAATCCCTTATCAATAAAGGCATAATCAAGTTGTCCTTTTCCAATCAAAACTAAAACTAGAATCAAGTGTAGAACTATAATAAAAAATAAACTCAAATACTAGCTTCAACACCACCTCAAGATAACAAAAATGAAAGTCCTAAACCCTACAGCCATAATAAGAATGGTGTTGGTAATGGGGTTACTAAATCACACCATATTTAGATGGTGAAAGCACTGGCTATCTATATTCCTCCACCCAATCAACAACCACCTCCTCCATACACTCAACCAAGACTTCCCCAAAGCCAACCACCATAATATCAAAATTATTTACAAACCCCTCCTTTAAGGAGAATACCACCCATTTCCTAATAATTCAATGACCTTTATGATAATATCAAGTCTATGTTTTGAATATTGGATAAATAAAATATGATCAGTTGGCCTATAGTAAAGTTGTTTCTTAAAGATACTCATTTTCTTGATTGGTACAAGGAAAATGAATTTTTTTAGTACCATCAAGTTAGAGGACATTCCATAAGATGATGTATCCAACTCAGACATGTGATTGAGAACATGTTATAAAATGGATATATAGAAAGAGATACCCATGCTCTTATTAACAATCATAATTTGAGTACATACTAGAATTTTTTTCCCTAACATGAAAATAATAAAAATTATTAGTAGTACTAATAACACTGACAATAGTGGTATATAACTCCACCATATAATTAGAAACAATAATAAACATAATAAAAATAATAAAAGAATGGTCAAAAACAATGGAAAAATGATCAATCCAACCAAGGAGGTCATCATGTAATTGCATATACCTATAATAATATTTTAGGACATGTTTTAGGAAGTCATGTTTCCACCATCACTATCAACCCCAGAGCAATTACAAATAGACCTGGACCTTCACACAATAATGCTTGTTTGCCAAATAATACCTACCAACCCCATATGTTGGTGATTATTCTATGGGCCACATTGATAATTAGGTACCATACCATCCAAGAATCATCATTTTGAGCCTCCCTAACTACCCAACCAACTACCAAAGATAAGTTCTAGATTGAGAATGTGTAATCACAACTCAACAAGCTAGAGTCACTATAAGAGGACTATCACCAAATACTACAAATGAGGATAATCAACCCTCTTTGCCTATTAGAAATAAATTAACTAATATAATTTAAGGTAAAACCTATGATAGTGTGTAACAACTAAAGAAGAAACATTTACACATCTCCATCATGGATTTTTGTGCATGTTTATGATCGATAAAGACATCCTAAATGAGTATTTGAACCAATCCCTTATGCTAGATGATATCAATCCAAACAAATTCCAAGCCATGATAGGACACTTGGCCCCTAGTTAATGTCTCAACTTTGATCAAAGAGATATGTCTTCTCTGGGTCCTCCACATAATAACCCAATGTACATTAAAGTTTCTATAACTAACCATAGATTTAAATGTGTCCTTGTAAATAATGGTTTGGGTCTCAACATTGTGTCTATGAAATAGATCAAACATCTTGGATATATAACAACTAACTTACAAATAGATACCATTGCTATCAATGCATATGATAATGAATAATGGAAATCTCAAGGTAACATTAACTTACCATTAGTCATTGGTTCTTTAAACCATGATAATCTATGCCATGTTTTATACCTAGATCTATCTTATAATTTGTTATTGGTTCAACCCTAGATCTATGAAATTAGGGATATACATTATACATTGCATCAATGTATAAATTTTCCACACTCAAGAATGGAAGTGACTATACCTACTGATCTTTATCCATATTAGTATTGTAAACACCTTGAGGCTATGTATAAAAGCTAAAACTATTAGTTTGGCATGAATCATATGCCCAAGTCAAATAATGATAAAGCTAAGAAATGAAAATTCATTGAATCAAGCCCAAAATCCAATTATATTAAGCCTGATATTTTAACCTCTACCACATCCATGCCTCCACCAAAAATTTATGACCATTTCTATGTCACTAACAAAGAAATTAGAGAATATATTACCCATAAGGTGTTCCATATTATGAAATTTCCTAAAAATTCTAAAGCTTATGAGAGACCTATGACAAAGACTACTAGTATGGCATTGGAAAAAAAGGGAAGTATTAATTGAACAAGCCCATTATCTTCAAACCAACCTATAGCCTAAAACAAAACCCCTTAGTAGAAGATGATTCATGGATCTACATTAATGAGTTGGTTGATTTTTATCAAAACATGAAGTATACTATTCCCAATAAAATTATGGATCACCTAGCTTATGAAGGTAGAGGCCTCATGTTACATCAACAAGGGATGATCAAACGAATCTCAATAACCAAGTATAAGGGAACTCATGGTATCAAATTTAAACCCTAATGATGACCCCACATACCTAATTCATGTTCCAAAACTAATGACTAGTGAAGATGATGTCAATAATGATATAGGGTACAATTATAGCATCTAAAATAACCTTGTCACTATAAATTTATTTAACCCCAATTTAATTTACATTATCCCTATTTATCAACTTTCACATGTAACCCTTTACCATCCCTATTGATAGACTAGGACCCAAAAGAGTCAATAATGCCATTAGATGAGTTTAAAAATGATGTGGCCATTTATGACTTTTTAGGATTGAGGAATCACATACCTCTTAAAGACCATAAGTAGGTATTTTCTATTATATTGGATCATGCTACCTAATTTAGAGATTAGGTGAACTTATCTATCCAAAAACAAAATCAAAATCAAACATTGAGATGTGAAAGTGAAAACCTCTCTAGGGTGATTTCTGACCATGGGAAAAGTAAAGAGAAAGGCCAGTCTATTGGTGAAAACTAGTTTTTAGTGCCATTAGATGGGGATGTTCACCCCTCTTCCTATGAAGTAAAAGATACCTATATCCCATAGTTTATTAATGGATGAGATATTAGTATTGAGGAGTGACAATATTTTGCATAAATTATTTAAGAGTGACTTGAGGTATTTGTATCATGGATAATGCCAAGATTAGGAGATTCTAATTCTTTTTGTTTATAAGAATTCAAATATCCATTCCATCTAGAGGAATTTGCCATTGAAAATTATTTCAAATCCTTGACTACTATACTAGATGATGGTTCTAAACTTTTAGTGGAGGATACTTTAGAGGTAAATATTTGGGACTTTAGAGGACCCAAATTGGATTAAACTAAGTGGATCCCTCACTGAGGATGAATGCGAAGATTTTATAGCCCTTTTGAGGGAATTTGTGGACATATTTGCATGGGCCTATTCGAATATTCTAGGTTTAGACCCCACCTTAGTTGTACACCATATCATTACACATCCTGATGCCAAGCTTGTTAAGTAAAAGTTGTGTAAGATACATCTTTTCATTATTCTATTGGTAAAGAAAGAGTTGGAATAACTCTTAGACATGAAATTAATAAGGCCACTTGACTAATTTGAGATGATTTCAAACATCGTGCCTCTAATAAAAAAGCTAGAAGGAATTAGGATTTGTATCTATTTCAAAGATGTCAACAAATCCTACACAAAAGATGACTTTCCTCTACCTAATATTGATATGATATTCAAATAAATGTTTGGACATGAAATTATCTCTCTAATGGAGGAATTTTTAGGTTATAATCAGATTAAGATAGCACAAGAAGACCAACATAAGATAAAATTCACCACTTTGTGAGAACAATTTTTTATCAGGTGATGTCAATTATACTTAAGAATGTGGTAACCATTTACTAAATATATATGACAATTATTTTTCATGACATGATGCATGACATTATTGAGGACTATGCCAATGATATTTTGGGTAAATCAAATATCCATGATGACCACCTAGCCATACTATGAAGAATATTTTAAATACTTCATGAGTAAAATGTTAGGATTAATACAAAGAAATGTGTATTTGACATCACTTATGGAAAAATTTTAGGTTTCATTATCTCTCTTAGGGGTATCAAATTTGACCCAACTAATGTTCATGTAATTACATAAATGCCACCATCATCTACTTTGATGTGGCTCCATAGTTTGTAAGATAATATTTAATCTATTAGACATTTAATATAACAATTAGATGATAAATTCCATCAATTTATGTGATTACTAAATAATTTTTTAAGAAAAACTACTGAGAGGGAGGTAAATTAGTTTCTTTGAAGCAATCCTTCAATTTGCTTAAGCATTTATGAAGCATTCATTCATGTACATACATTAACTAATGAAAAAATAATAATATATGAAAAAAAAAAACATAAGAACATATAAGATATGAGGGAAACCCTCTTAAGGGATAAAATACATTGAATCACCACTTGGACTATAGTCCTATAAGCAATGGATCAAAATTTAGTGAGGCACCAACCCCACAAGGTGAACCAAGCCCTCACTATTCAAGCACCAACTTATAAGGAGACATAAACCCCCTAGGTAACTTAGATCCAACTTAGATACCTTGAAACTTTGATCACCTTGAACACCTATGTCTCACTCAACTAAATATGACCACCTTTTTTGGCACTTATCACTCTTTTATCTCTCTCAAATAGCCTATTAAACCTTTTTCCTCATCTAGCCCTTTAGCAAAATTAGGTCAGATGATCTTGATAATAAATTTTATAAGAACATTTATAAATTCATGACATATTCTCCACACCTATCTTATGTTATTCACACCCTCTACCTAGTTTCTAAAACTCTAAATCATTCACTCAATATCCTCAATATTCTAATTAGTTAATCAGGCCTTATTAGACCTTCTATTTATACTTGACTCTTGATCTTACCCATTTTTATCAGCAAATAACATTTCCATACTTTTATAAACCTTGTAATACATTAAAAAACACATTTAAAAATTTAAATAACCACTACATAGGTCTATCATTACCCTTAAGGGCCAAAACCATCATTAGACTTAATAACAACCTATTGAAATTAGGCCTTCTCACAACACATGTTTCACCTTGCCCACATTATAACACCGTGAGCCTCCAAAAAGGGATTAAAAAATTAAAAAATTATTCAATTATACCCTTTATTCAATTTCACTCCTTGAACCACATAATTGTGTATACTCGTAATTAGGCCTTCTCACTGCCAAAAAGTCTATCTTGAAAATATGATGCATACACTAAAATTTTACACATAAATAAAACATAAAATTAAATTTAAAAAATCTCAATGACATTATTTTAAACATCATGTTCATTATGATTTACCAAACAAGGAAAAAACCCTGAAACTGGTCAACTTCATATGCTCACTCAGAACTGCACACAGGCCTTAAGAACCCAGTCAAAAGCATTTGAACTTTAAAACCTTAATAGGAGTTTATAATGAATAAAATTTTATTAAAAATAACCTATTATACCTATATAACATCATCATGTTTATTTTATCCTTCAAATCTATGCAAAAAAACTCAGGAACATCATTCTCACTCATACACAAAAAACTACATATAGCTCCAAAAACATAGTCATGAAAACCAAGTATTAGAACACTATGGGAAGAATTTTATGATATTAAAATGGGTTTAAATTAACATTAATAATAATTATAACATATTTTAATATATATATTAAAATTTTTAATATCAGTATTGGTCTTACAGACCAATCTCATGTTTTCACCCTACATAGACTTCACTGTGTTAGATAGGTCACTTTGGGAACAAATTTTTACTTATATATGAGTATAAAAAATATTATATTCAAGGGTTAAATGTTATATAGGTATTTAAAAATTAACATATGCATTTAGATCCATACCTAATCCATTGTAACCCATCCTTAATCTCATTCTCACTTCTGCCTAGTTTTCTCACTATCTTATTCATTTGGCCCTTTTAGAAATAGGTAAAATTCCATAAATTATTTAGCATATTTAAGGTATAAAACATAATAATAAAATTAATTTACCACAAACTAAAATTCTCAAACATAATCCTATAATAATTTTGATGCTTTTACCTAGTCAACCATGTTGCTACATAAAAAATCCAAGAAACAAGTAGTTTCTTATAGCTTCCAATCACTCTTCTAATATAAAAAAACCACATGGATAAAATATAAATATTCTTATACATTTTAAAAACATAAAACTAGGTTTAAAAAACCATTATAATCCATAACCAACAATATCTTTCATATTATGTCATAATGAGGGTTTTAGGAGGGTATAGACTGCCTTCCATTCTTAGCAATAATTTATAAAGTATTACCACTCAAATCCAAAAATAATACCAATAAATTCAAGATATGACCCTTCCCCACTTCCATGTACTACTCAAGATCTCATGTAAAGGTTACGCATGCTAATGAGTATAATAAAAATCTTCTTGAATCTACAACACCTTATTTTATGCACACAAAAAAACTCAACACCAAAATTCATGTTTTATCCTTTATTATTTATCCTCAAACTTGGCCAAAAAACTTGACAAAACCTATTAAACCTATGAAAATTAAATTTTGAGATTTTAAACCTTGGGAACTGAGCTTGAACCCTCATTAGGTCAAACTAGTTCTCTTTTCACACTAGGCCTTGAACACACATTGAAACCTCTTGAACTATTATAAAAACCTCATCCTAATGTCATAAAAATTCATACCATTCTAAAAAACTACCAAACTTATTCACACAAGTCTCATACTACTCATCTCATCATGCTACTAGGCCTATACTTTCTCACTAGATCTCTTAGTGCAAGGAATAAGCATAAAAAATGACATTGGAATTATTTTGAAGGATTATTTGCCTCTTTCACAAGTTTACACAACTTTATACAGTCTCTCATTCCTATACTAACATAATTCACCAAGATTCACTATGTTTTATGCATACACCTTCAAACAAGACTAGACTAGGCTTCTCAAGACACCAAGTACTAAACAGTATCTTACCTTGCATCATGATCTTGAATTTGACATGACATCAAACTTATAAGAGTTTCTAGGTTGCCTTCAAATTCTCTCTCAATAGAGAAATAATAGGTTACCTTCAAATTTTCTCTTGTCATATCATAAGACTTATTTGTCACATACCACTCCACCATTCATGGGCTTAGTTCTTGACCTTGACACCCATCTTGAATTTGAAATAAATGATAACATCAATGCCTCAAAACCAACAATAGGAAAATACTTCAATAGTCTCCCCCTTTGTCATTAATGGAAAATAAGTAAACAAAGTTGATCATTCACATCTCCCCAAGTTGGATCTTCTTCACAATGACCTTTCTTCCAAAGTAAAAATTTATCCCCCTTTGAAATTAATGACAAAGGATCATATTATTAGAAAATATCTAATCCTTAAACCTATAACAACATTCCTTTTCTTTCCAAACAAACTTTTTATCTCTCTTCGACAAAATCTCAACACAGATTAGGCTCACATACCTACTCTGGAAGCATTATTGGCTCCCCTTGTCTCCATTAGATATTCATACACTATCATGACTATGAATTGGTTTGATCAAGTCATAATACAAAATATTTGTGATAAGAATCTTGTGATCACACCTGTAACAGACTCTTAATTGAACCTTAGATCTGAATGTCAATAAAGAATAGAAAACTCTCTCTAAGACCAATAATCTTTCATGTTTTTTCTCACTATTTGAGTGCCTCCATGAAGCCTAATGGAGACACATCTTATATCTTGAGTAATAAAACAACATAAACTCAAGATATTGTTAGATCTTCATGTCCTTACTAGACTGAACTTTCTTCATGATCCTTTTTGGCTTGAAATCTTCAATCTCCATTTGAAAACCATCATGACTTGGTCTATTTGACTTGACTTCTTCATCCATAATTTGAACTTATGGGAGACTTTTTAACACTCCTTTGCATCTAAACTATGATCCACCATGGAAAATAGTCCATTTGTACTTATAGACTAGTCATTATTCATCTTAGCTACCTTTGGATTCCACTCACTATCTTATCTTCTTTCTTACATTATAGGAGTCTCAAATTTATTATTTTGGCTTGATAATCCATGCTTACAGTACTTTAAAATATGAAAAAAGTTTTGAAAATTTAAACACATTATTCCTCTTGATGGAAACACACCATGACCCATACCTCTTGACTAATGACTCTCCTCATAGTTTTATGGATATTCACTCTTGGAGGGCCTTCTATAATGACTTGTTTTATGTCCAAATTGGTTACATGAATAGAAATAACCATTTAAATGGATAGAATACCTTATATTATTAATATAATTGATAGTATTAGCCTTCATTCTTCCATTACCCTCATTCTTTGATTGATCATTTACCTTCTTTATGACATTATTGTTCTTCTTTTGGTCTCCATTGAAACCAAGGCTTGTTTATTCATTATTAGTCTTGTGACTGTTCCAAATGTTGTCTAGATAATTGTTACTCTTTTCAAAGCTCAAAAATTATTTAACCTTACTTGATGCCTAATTCAATTGATCTCTCAAGGAATCTACTTTAGTTACATACCTTACACATATTTCTTCTTTAGACTTTATGATTGTGGTCATAATCTCAAGTTGAGTCTCCACCTATTTGACCATTTCCTCTTGTTACTTAGATTTGATTACTTAACCTAACTTAAAAAAATTTGATTTGATCCTCATAGTCTTTTATAAGAGACATCATCATCCTATTCTTCTTATTTACCATATTTTGTTCTTCTAGATAATTCATCAACTCAGCCTCAAAGTCTACCTCATCTTCCTTTTCATCTGAATCACTAACAACTCCACTAATACATATGAAATATTTTTGATTTGAATGGGCTGATTCCTCATCCATGAAGATTAATTCATTTACATAAGGACCATTTCCTTTATGATCACTTTTATAATGAATTCTCTCACTCATTAGATGCGCTTCAATCTTCCTTGGTGTAAAGACTTATTTTGGTCTTTAAAAACTTATTCTTGTCATCATACCTTATAAATTTTTTATTGCTCTTATCAGATCTATAGTACTTTTTATCATCATCATGACATTCATCATTATCTTCATCATCTTTTACCTTATGATTATGAGGTAACTTATTGTCAAAGTTTCCAATCTCTCCATAATTAAAGCATTAAAAGGGTAGCTTGCCCTTGTATTTACTTGAGCCTGTCTTCAACTTTCTTGCAAACATAATTATCAACTTATCATCATTAATATAATATTAATCATTATATTTGACTTTATTACCTTGTATGTTTTCCTCCTTTGACTTCTATTGTACCTTGAAAGTAGCTTCCTTCTTCACATGTCTTCCTTCACTTGTCCTCATCTCATAGGCTATTAGGGTGCCATGAAGTCCATCCATATCTAGTTTGTCTAGATCTTGTATCTATTCAACAACAAGTACTTTAGAATAAAATTTGGGATTTTAAGATCTTAAAACATTTTGAATAACAATAGACTCTTTCTATTCTTCACCTAGGCCTCTTATGATGTTGACCACTTCATCAACTCTCAATAAGTAGGCTACAATTGTCTCATCTTCATTCATCCTTAAGATTTAAAAATATCTTATATGGTTTTTAAATGTAGAAAAATTGACCTTGGATTATCACTAATATATAGTCTTAAACTTGTCACACATTTATTTAGTATACATATAGTGTATTACCTTCACAAGGTCTACCTCTGATAGGCCACGCATAATACCATTCATAGATTTTGAATTGTTATCACTAGCTTTCTTGCCTACTACCTATAGGAGGAATAGGGGATACCACATATCCATACAAAAATAATTTATAAACAACATTATCTTGAAACATAAAATATTTCCTCATCCTTACACTCTAAAAATCATAACCAACTCCATAAAATAATGGATGCTTTCTTGTAGAAAAATCACTTTGTGCTTGACTAGCAATCTTTGCTTGCTTGGGATCTCCTTTAGGCTATTAGGCCTCATTAAAAGGACCTGATCTAATAATTTTTTTTTGAATAAAATATAATAATATGGGGGGTGAATTATTTATTTGAAACAATCCTTCAATTTTTTTATCATTTATGAAGCATTCATTCACATACATACATTAACCAATACACAAACAAACATCTATGAAATAAAATGACATAAGAACATAGAAGATATGTGAGAAACCATATTGAGGGATAAAACCCACTAAAACACCACTTTTAATAAATTCCTATAAGCAATGGATCAAAATTTAGTGAGGAACCAACCCCATAAGGAGCACCAACCCCTCACTAGTCAAACACTAACTCAACTAGTCCTTTAGTAAGCACCAACTTGAAAGGAGGAATCAACCACATAAGTAACTCAGAAATAACTAGAATACCTTTAACCTCTAATAAAATTTTAACACTTTTTTTTCACTAAAATAAGTATGACCACCTTCTTTGGCTCTTCTCATTCTTTTATCTCTCTCAAATAGCCTATTAGACCTTCTCATTCATCTAGCCCTTTCTTTGGCAGAATTAGGTCATATGACCTTGATCATCCTATATACAATAAAATTTATAACTTAATGAAATATTAAAAAAATATTTTTAATGGTATTCACACCCTTTACCTAGTTTCCAAAACTCTAAACCATTCACTCAATATCCTCAATATTCTAACTAGTCAATTAGTCCTTATTAGACGTTCCATTTATACTTGACTCTTGATATTACCCATCATGGTAGGAAAATAAAATTTAAATAATTGTATCACACTTATAATAAATCAAAAAACATGTTTCACAAGTAAAAAAACCATTACATATGTTGGTTATTACCCTTAAGGTCCAAAACCACCATTAGGCTTATTAGAGACCTAATGCAATTAGACCTTCTCAAGGCACACATTTCACCTTGACCAACTTGGAACACCATGAGACTAAAAAAATTGATGAAAAAATTCAAAAAAAATTATATTATACCTTTATAATCTCACCTTAGGTTCCTGACACCATTTATCTCATTTCACTCCTTGAATCACACAATTAGGTCTACTTGTAATTAGGCTTTCTTACTACCAAAAAGTATATATTAAAAATATGATGAATAAAATAAAATTTTACACATAAAATAATGTAGATATAATATAAATTACCTTATGTTCAACATAATTTCATTAATATTCACCAAATAGGGCCAAAAAACTTAAACTAATCAGCTTCATATGCTCACTCAGAACTGCACACAAGCCTTAGGAACCTAGTCAAAACCCTTTGAATTTTCACACCTTCATAGGAGTTTATCATGAATAAAAATGTTTTAAAATTAGAATATGATAATTTAAAACAACTTAATTTTAATTTTATCCTTCAAATATATGTAAAAATACTCAGGAACATCATTCTCACTCATACACAAAAAACTACATGTAGCTCGAAAAACACAATCATGAGAACCAAGTCTTAGAACACTTGTGAGAACACTTTTATGATCATAAATTGGGTTTAAATGATCATATATAATAATTATAACATCTTTATATATATATATATATATATATATATATATATATATATATATATATATATATATATATATATATATATATATATATTCAATATCAATATCAATTTTACAGACCAATCTCATGTTTTCACCCTACATAAACTTCACTATGTTAGACAAGTCACTTTGGGAAATTTTTTTTGTTTGTCTATTAGTATCACCAAATATCATATTCAAGGGAGAAATGTGATATATGTATTGATAAATTACCCAATACATTTGGATCCATCCCTAATCCACTATAACCGATCCCTAATCTCATTCTCACTTCTATATGGTTTTCTCATTATCTTGCTCATTTGGACCTTTTAGAAATATGAAAAATTCTATGAATAATTTAGCATATTTAATTTATAAAACCTAATCATAAACTTACATGGACACAAAATAAAATTCTCACACATCATCCTCCAATAATTTTCATTCTTTGACCTAGTCAACCCTACCTACTACCTTAAAAATCCAAGAAACAAGGGGTTTCCTATAGCTTCCAATCACTCTTGTAATAGACCAAAACCACTTGAAAAAACCTAGAAGAGTCCTATAAATGTTACAAACATCAAAATATCTTGTCATAATGAGGTTTTTAGGAGGGTTTAGACTACCTTTCATTCTTAGCAATCATTTATAAATAATTCCCCCTCAACTCCAAAACCAATGCCAGGAAATTCAATTTAGGACCATTTAACAAATTACATTTACTAATAAAAATGTCATTCAAAGGTTTTTCATGCCAATGATATTAATAAAAAAATTCTCAGGTCTAAAACAGCTTATTCTCTACACAAAAAAAAAGTCAACACTAAATTTCATGTTTTCTCCTTTAGGCTTTGACCTTAAACTTGGTAAAAAAAATTAACATAACCTATTACACTTATGAAAATTATCTTGTGATATTTTTCACCTTGGGAACTAAATTTTACCCCTCGTTAGGTCACACTACATCTCTTTACACACTAGGCCTTAAACTACTTATCATATATAGCCCTTGAACACACCTTGAAACTTCTTGAACTATTCTAAAAACCTCATATTCTTGTCATAAAAATTCATACCATTCTCACACACTACCAAGATTATTCACACAAGTCTCATACTACTCATCTCATCATGCTACTAGGCCTATGCCTTCTCACTTTATCTCTTAATGTAAGGACAAAACATCAAAACTAACCTTGAAACTCTTCTAAAGGCTTCTTTGCTTCTTTCACATGTTTACACAACTTGATAAACTCTCTTGGAGCATACATACTCTTGGAGCATGATTGGTTCCCTTTATATCCATGAGATATTCAGACAGTATCATGATTGTGACTTGTTTTGATCAAGTTATCATACAAAATCTTTGTGATAAGACTCTTGTGATCACACCTACTACAAACTCTTAACTAAACCTTGGATATGAATTTCAAAAAATAACATAAAACTCCCCAAAGACCAAGCATCCTTCATGCTTCTTCTCACTAGTTGAGTGCCTCCATGAATCTTAATGGAGTCACCTATTCTCTCTTGAGTACTAAAAAAACATAAACTTAGGATATTCCCAAATCTTCATGTCCTTACTAGATTGAACTTTATTCATGATCCTTTTGGGCTTGAAATCTTCAATCTCCATTTGAATACCATCATGACTTGGTCTATTCAACTTGACTTGTTCATCCAAAATCTGAGCTGATATAAAGAATTCTTGACACTCCTTTACATCTTAACTATGCTCCACCATGAAAAATAGTACATTTTTAATTTCATACTAGTCATTATTCATCTTATCTACTTTTAGTTTCCACTCACTATCTTGTCTTCTTTCTTGCATTCTAGGAGTCTCAAATTTCTTGTGTTGGCTTGAGAATCCATGATTATAGTACTTTGAAATATGACCAACCTTTTGATAATTGAAATACATTATTCATCTTGACGTAAAAACACCATGATCCATAACTCTTGAGTGATGACTCTCCTCATAGTTCCATGCATAATCATTCTTGGAGGGCCTTCTACAATGCCTTTCTCTATGACCAAATTAGTTATATGAATAAATATAAACATTGAAAGGGTTAGCATACCTTATAGTATTAGGTTTCTTGATAGCATTATCCTTCATTTTTCTATCACCCTCATTCTTTGATTGATCATTTACTTTCTTAATCACATTAGTGTTTTTATTTTGGTCTCCATTGAAACCAAGGCCTATTTTATCATTAGAATTCTTTTGACAACTCAAAATGTTGTCTAAATAATTGTCACTCTTTTCAAACCTCAAAAATGAGTTAACCTTAATTGATGCCTAATTTAATTTAGCTCTCAAGGAATCCACTTTAGTTACATACCTTACACATTCTTCTTCTTTAGCCTTTAGGCTTTCAATCACAATCTCAAGTTGAGTATCCACCTATTTGACCATTTCCTCTTGTCCTTTGGAGTTTTTGATTATTATAAATTAAAACAATTTGATTTTATCATCATATTATTTGATAAGAGACCTCATCATCCTATTCTTCTTCTTCACCATATTCAGTTCTTATATAGAATTCATCAACTCAGCCTCAAATTCCACCTCTTATTCTTCTTCATATGAATCACCAATAACTCCACCAATCCATATGGACTCTTCTTTATTTGAATAGCTTGATTCCTCAAACATGAAGAGTACTTCATTGACATCAAGACCACTACCTTCATGATCACTTCTCTCACTCTCATTAGATGAGTTGCAATATTCCTTGGTGTAAAGACTTCTTTTTCTCTTTAAAAACTTCTTCTTGTCATCTTACCTTCTGAATATTTTCTTGATCTTATCAGACCTATAGGAATTTTTATCATCATCATGATCTTCATCATCCTCACAATTAAAGAATTTAAAGGGAAGCTTGCCCTTGTATTTACCTAAGACTATCTTTAACTTTTTTGCAAACATAACTATCAACTCATCATCATCAATATAAGATTCATCATTGTCTTTGAATTTTTTACCTTGTGTTTTCTTCTCATTTGACTTATTTTCTACCTTGAAATCAGATTCCTTATTTTTAGGTCTTCCTTCACTTATCCTCATCTCATAAGTTGTTAGGGTGCCATGAAGACAATCCATATCTAGTTTGTCTAGATCTTGCATATCTTCAATAACATATACTTTAGAATCAAATATGGGAGTTATATATATATAAAAAAATTAATAATATTAAACTCTTTCAATTCTTCACCTGGGTCTCTTATGATGTTTACCACTTCATTAATTCTCAATAAGTAGGCTATAATGGTCTTGTCTTCATTCATCCTTAGGATTTTAAACTATCTTTTATGGGTTTGAAACTTGTCCAACTTGACCTTGGATTATATATAATGGATAATATTCAAAATTTCTCACATTTATTTAGAAAACATATAGTGCATTGCCTTCACAAATTCTGCCTCTGATAGGCCACACATAATACCATTCATAGCTTTTGAATTGTTGTCACTAGATTTCTTGCCTATTGCATCTATAGGAGGAATAAGGATTATATTATATCAATCCAAAAATTATTTACAAACATCATGAACATGAGACATCAAATATTTCCTCATCTTGAAACTCAAAAAATAATAATTAGATCAATTAAACAATGGAACCTTTCTTTTAGAAAAACCACCTTGTGCTTGACTAGCCATCTTTGCTTGCTTAAGATATCCTTTAGGATATTATGTATCCTTCAAAGGAAATAATTTGATACCAAATGTTTTAATAACAAATAATAATTATTGGGGTGCATTTTTTTCTTTGAAATAGTCCTTCAATTTTCTTTAGCATTTATACAGCAATCATTCACATACATACATTAACCAATGCACACAAAAGCCTCTATGAAAGCAAAAAACATAAGAACAAAAAATATATATATGGGAAACCCTATTTTAGTATAAAACCCACTAAATAAACACTTGTAATAAAGTCTTATAAGTAATATATTAAAATTTGGTGAGGCACCAACACCACAAGGAACACCAACCCCTCACTAGTCAAGTACTAACTCAACTAGTTATTTAACAAACATCAACTTGAAAGGAGGAATCAACCCCCTAGTTAATTTAGAAAAAACTCAAATAACTTGAACCTATGATCACCTTTCAACAATTTTTTATAACTCAACTGAATATGACCACCTTTTTTTGCTCTTCTCACTCTTTTATCTCTCTCAAACAACCTATTAGACCTTCTCACTCATCTAGCCCTTTTTTAGTAGAATTAGGTCATATGATATTGATAATCACCTATAGAATCGCATTTATAACTTAATTAAATATTAACCACACCTATATTATTGTCTTCACACCCTATACCTATTTCTAAAACTCTAAATCATTAATTGAATATCCTCAATATTCTAACTATTTAATTAGGCCTTATTAGACCTTATATTTATACTTGACTCTTGATCTTACCCATATTGGTTGGAAAATAACATTTTAATACTTGGATAACCATTTTAATAAATTAAAAAACATGTTTCACAAGTGGAACTACCATTAAATAGGTTTCTTATTACCCTTAAGGGCAAAAACCACCATTAGTCTTAATAGAGACCTAATGCAATTAGGCCTTCTCAAAGCCCACGTTCTACCTTGACCATATTGGAGCACCATTAGCCTAAAAAAATTGATGAAATGATTAAAAAATAGTTAAATTATACCCATTATAATATCAAATTATTTTTTTAACACCATTTAGATCATTTCACTCCTTGAACCACACAATTAGGTCTACTTCCAATTAGGCCTTCTCACTACCAAAAAGTCTATCTTGAAAATATTATGCATAAACTCAACATTTAGACATAAAATAACATTTATATAATATAAATGACTTATTTTCAACATAATTTTCATTATTATTCACCAAATAGGTCAAAAAACCTCAAACTGATCAACTTCATATACTCACTCGGAACTCCACACATGCCTTAAGAACCCAGTCAAAAGCCTTTAAATTTTCACACCTTAATAGGAATTTATAGTTCATAAAAATGTGTAAAAATTAACATATGATAAATATATAAATATTTCATGTGCATTTAATCCTTATAATCTATAGAAAAAGACTCAGGAGTATCATTCTCACTTACAAAAAAAATTGCATGTAGCTCTAAAAACATACTTATGAAAACCAAGTCTTAGAACAACTATGGGAAAAATTTTATGATATTATAATGGTTTAAATTATCCTTAAACATCATTATAAAATATTTTAATTTATATATTTCAAATTTAAATATCAATATTGGTCTTATAGAACAATCTCATGTTTTCACCCTACACAGACTTCACTATGTTAGACAAGTGACTTTGGGAATAACTTTTTGCTTGTCTGTGAGTATAACCAAATATTATCTTCAATAATTAAATGTTATATAGGTATTTAAAAAATTCCCCATTCATTTTTATCCATCCTTAATCCATTTCAACCCCTCCTTAATCTCATTCTCACTTCTACCTAGTTTTCTCACTGTCTTGCTCATTTGGCCCTTTTAGCGATAGGCCAATTTACATGAATGATTTATCCCATTTAATGTATTAAAATTTATCTTAAAATTATATGGTAAAAAACTAAAATTATCACACATCATCATCCAATAATTTGTATGTTTTGATCTAGTCAACCTTGCTTACTACATCAAAAATCATAAAAACAAGGGGTTTCCTATAACTTCCACTCACTCTTATGATAGACCAAAACCACCTAGAGAAACCCATAAGATTTATATACATTTTTAAAACATAAAAATAGGTCAAAAAAACCATTCTGAGCCATAACCAACAAGATATATCATATTTAGTCATAATAAGGATTTTAGGAGGGTTTATACTACCTTCCATTCTTAACAAGCATTTATAAAGGATTTCCCATAAAATACAAAACCAAGGCCATGAAATTAAAAATAGGATGCTTAAAAAACTTCCATGTACTTATCATGATCTCATACAAAGGTTTTGCATGCCAATGAGCATAATAAAAACCTTCTCATATCTACAACACCTTATTTTATGTACATAAAAAACCTCAATACCAAATATCATTCTTTATCCTTCAAGATTTGACATCAAAATTGGCCAAAAAACATGACACAACCTATTAAACCTATCAAAAATTATATTATGATATTTGGTAGCTTGGGAACTGAACTTGATCCCTCATTAGGTCACCCTAGGTCTCTTTACACACTGTGCCTTAAACTTTTAATCAAACATAGAATTTGACAACACCTTGAAACCTCTTGAAATATTCTCAAAACCTCATCCTCATGTAATAAAAATTTATACCATTTTCACACACTACCAACCTTCTTCACACAAGTCTCATACTATTCATCTCATCATGCTACCAAGCCTATGCTTTCTCACTATATCTCTTGATACAAGGACTAAGAATCAAAAATAAATTTGGAACTCTTATAATGGATTATTTTCCTCTTTCACATTTTTACACAACTATATACACTCTTTCATGCCTATACTAACATAATTCACCAAGCTTCACTATGTTTTATGCATACACCTTCTCATAGGATTAGACTAGGCTTCACAAGACACCTAGTACTATACAATAGCTTACCTTGCATCATGATATTGAATTTCACATGCCATCAACCTTAGAAAAATTTCTAGGTTGCCTTCAAATTCTCTCTCAATAGATAAATAATATGTTTCCTTCAAATTTTATTTTGTCATATCATAAGACTTATTTGTCAAATACCACTCTATCATGCATGGCCTCAACTCTTTGCCTTAACACCCATATTGAATTTGACATCAATGACAACATTAATTCCTCAACACAAACAATAGGAACATACTTTAACAAACAAATGTGTTGCATTCTCCTAGAATGAAAAGTTTCAAAAATCATTCAATCAACTCAAAGAATATCTTTCTAGCCCACCTATTTTATTTCCATCAAATCCAAATAATCCATTACTTCTTTACCTATCAAAAATTAATAATGCCTTAGGGATAATTTTGGCACAACATGATGAATATGGAAAGGATCATGTTGTGTATTGACCCTAAACTGAACATTGGTCATGTATGAGCATAACTATACACTGATTGATAAATCTTATTTAGTAATGGTGTTCACCACCCAAAAACTATGTCATTATATGCTAAACAACAAGACCATTGTTATCACCAAATTAGATCCACTCAAGTATCTACTTTCTATATCAGCTCTATATGGTTGTATGGCAAAATGGTTTATGTTATTGAGTGAGTTTTAAATTAAATATGTTAACCAAAAATCCATTAAGGGGAAACTACTCATATATTAGCTTGTTGAAAATCCTCTTCAATATACTAAACCTCTTACATTTGGATTTATATATGAGGCCATCATGACTATTAAATAATCAAATTCACCTCTTGAGGTCAAATAGTGGAAGATGTACTTTGATGGATCATTCACAACTCATGGATCAAAGGATATAATATTTGATGTTGTGTCATAAGGTAATCTCATTACCAAGACCTTTTGTATTGTTTTTTATTGTATTAATAACATGGCCAAGTATAAATCACTCATTATATGGATTCATCAAGAATTACATTAGAAGATTTAACATTTAATGGTGTATGGTGATTCTCAGTTAATCATCAATCAAACCATAGATCAGTATCAGACTAAGGATGAGAAGTTGGCACACTATAAATAAATGGTCAATACTCTCAAGAAAAAAAATTTCAACATCCTATTTAAAATAATACCTTGGGCTAATAAAAAATAGTTGATGTTATGGCCATTATTTGCTTCATGATCTAGATCATTGATAGAACTAAGGATTATTAATTTCTTATTGAGAATATCTTAGCATCAATACATGAAAAATCAATTTTAAATATGGTTTGTGATATTATTGATCACACATCTCCCTGGTACTCATATATATACCTATCTTCAAAACCAAACCATGCCTCCTAATTTACCATGTAAAAAAAAAGACTTTGCCCAAAAATCATCTCGATATACCCTACTTGGATCAACCTTGTATCATATAAGTCATGAAAGAACTCTACATTTTTGTTTACATTGGGAAAAATCTAGATTAGAATTGAGGGAAGTCCATGAAGGGGCATGTATATCCCACACTAATAGGGAAATCTCATCTAAAAATTTACTACATACTAGTTATTACTAGCTAACAATGGAAGTAGATGCAATTGCATATGTGAAGAGTTGTGTCAAGTGTTAGAAACATGTTAATCTAATTCATGCTCTAACCAAAACATTTAAACCATTGACAACACCATGTTCATTATCAATGTGGGGACTTGACCTCATCTAAAATATTAATCCAACCTCTTTATATGGCCATAAATATGTCTTGATTACTACCAAATACTTCACTAACTAGGTGGAAGTAATTCCCACCACTTACATCACTGATAAGTAGATATCCAAGTTTATATTCAACCATCTCATTTTCCACTATGACATCACCTTTGACATTATATCTAATAATGGTATATCATTCAAGAATAAATATGTGAAAGCACTTTGTTCTCAATACCAAATCAGACAACATTTCTCTACTGCTTACTATCTACAAGGAAATGGCTAAGCCAAGGCTTATAATAAAATGATTGTTAATATTATGAATAAGATTATCAATTATGCTAGTAGTAATTATCATTTATAGCTACTCAACTCATTTTTGGCATATTATATGACATTCTATACTCCAATAGGAGATACACCCTATTCTCTTGTTTATGGAATATAAACCATTATTCTCATTGAGGTTAAGTTACCTTCTCTCTAAATTTCATTTATATATATTAATAAAGAGAGGAGTAAAGTTAGAGATACTTACTTGGAATATGAATCTATCTAGACTCAATCTCTCCCTTGGCCAAAGGTACTTCATAAGAGTTTTTTTATGGTTTTTAAGGATCACTAATAAATGTCAAAGCATCCAATACTTATCCACAAGACTAGATTATTCTCCAAGTAGAAATCCTAAGCTAAGACTTCTCAAGTAGAATGGTGGAAGAGCAGATTGTAAAGAAGCAAAAAATAATAATAACTCTTTTCTTCTCTCCAAGAATGGAAAATATGTGTTTATATAGGTGGATATAACCCTAAACCCTCTCCAAAATTTTGAATTATAAGGTTGACCTAGTTGACCTAGTATCGTAATTGACAAAAATGAACTAAGTCGTAGACTAGGTTAGCCAGGGGCTAACCTAGACCCTAATAAGTTTTGTTGATAAGGATACAAGTTTGATGTGGCCAACATAGTCATATAAACTATAAAAAAGGGGGGTTAGGATAAGGAAAGTGCTAATGAAGGTTTAAAATGACTAGAGGAGTGTGCAAAATAGGAGGCAAAGCTTAGTTGAATGGTTTTAGGAGCTGGTTGGATTGATAACAAGTGGAAATAAGGGACAACAATCCTATGAAGCACCAATGGTCTACCCACCCCTTTCTCAGTGCACCCTTTAGGTAATGTACTCAAAGATATTGAGATAGGTTATTGCAATAAATAAAACATCATTAATTGATAAAATGTGAAAATATTATGAATATACATATGTCCCACTCAAAGTTTATCACATGTTACTCAGGTACAACATCGGATGATCCTTTCAGAAATAACATAGTAACACATAACATTGAGGTTAAAAAATTTGAAGTATTTTAAAGTATAAAATAACTAAAATTAAAATACTAAAAAGGAAATAATTGAAAAAATAAATGTGATGCATACCTTGAATTACCTTTATCACTAGATGAATGTATGCTATGTTTGTAGTTTTTATTGTGGAGGGAACAGAGACTACTTTTTATAAACTTAATAATACAAAACTAAAGAGAAAAAACAAATAAATGTAGGAAATCTAAGATAGATAGTGCTATCTAGATGGGGCATACTTGGAAATTTGGCAAGTTGGGGTGACAATTGATATGTTAGACCAAATGACCAAGTCAAACTTTAGAGTAATTGAGTAACCAAAAATCCAAGGCTATCAAAGACTAAAAAACTCAAACAAGTAAACCTTAAGTAAGAAAGGCAAACTCACCAAGTCAAACCAAGGATACATGTCAAAAAATATCATAATAAAACACAAATGTGAAAGCAGTAAAAATCCTTAGTTTCATAAAGATGGGCAAGAAAAATTGGTAAAACAAAATTGATGAATAATCAGTAATAATCCTTACTCATTCATCAATGGAAAAAGGTGCATAAAAGAGAAAACAAAATTGGTGAGTGAGAAGTAACAAGCCAACCTCACTCAATAATGGAGAAATATACATGAAAGTAGAAATGAAATAAGGTATCTAAAAAAAATGGTAGTAAAACAATGAAAAATAGATAAAGAAAGCAAATCATATCTATAGATTTAAATCCATGGTGTAAAGAAAGTAATCCAAAGTTTCTAAAGCATATTGTTTTATTCTAAGGATAGATAAAACTAAAACAAAGTAGTGCTAGCATGTTTTTAAGATGTGGCAAAGAAGGCAATATAGAATAGGGGAAAGTATATTTAGAATCACACATGCCTATCAAGGTGGGAAATTAAATGGGTGGAGGGGAGAATGAATAAAAAATTAAGGTAGAACTTTTTATTAAAATCAAGACACTCAAATTAAGTTTTTCAAAACAAGAGGACTTTCGACCTCAAAGACTTTGAAGAACTTCTCTTATCCACACAAGTATTAGGTCAAGAAATAAAGTATGTAGATCATATCATGAAGGCTATATATAAAAAAAATAAAATGGACATACCTTACCATAATGTGTTCCCAGTCCCTCAAGACCCCTTACAGAGCCATCAATCTATTGTAAATATTAGGTACTTGCATGAGAAATTAGGTAACACAATAGATTTTTTTTGAATTATCCTATTCCAATCTACTAGCCTACCACACCCTAATGGACCTCAAATCTAGTGTGAGACCAATTGTGGAGTTTGAGATTTGATTGGAGATAGGAGATGTGCTTGTAATCACATATTTTGGTAAGATTTTGACTTTTGAGATTGGTATGTTGCCTTTTATATGTCATTACCTTTTGTTTCAAATGATTTGGATTTTAAATTTTTTTATGGACTTTTCTATTCCTCCTCCATATGGATTTAGAGAACCAAACATGGATGTTAAAAATGAATTTCATTTGAATAATTGGGACTTACTAAGAGAGATAACTTAGAGAGCATGGTGTCTAAGAGTCTCATAAATTTAGGTAAAATAAAAGTGTTGTCTTGACTTCAACCTTGTTTTATCCAATGTGGAGTGAAAGAAAAGGAAATCAAAAGGAATGAAACAAGAAATAATTTGAAGTACTTAAAATCACAAAATATATGACAAAGGGTCAAAAAGGGATACAATGATATAAAATTGTAATTCCTTATCATAAGAATGGGGTAAATGTAGGAAAACATGCTAACATAGGTTGTTATGAAAATTTCATCTATAAATAAGCAAAAAATAAACCTAAGAAAAAATATCAAGAACTGATAACCATTTTAAAACACACTCTAGAAAAGGAATGATAAGATGGTAATTTTATTAGGAAGGCCAAGTCCTATCTATGGGCTTACACTGCAACTCATTAAAAAAAAACCCATGAGGGTGCCAAAAAGGATTGGAAAAATAAATGACATAAGAAAAAGGTGGTATTTGTGAGGAAGTCCAGGTCATATCTATGGTCTTACATTACAAATCACAAAGATAAACCTAAGGGGTGCCAAAAGGTGTGTAAAAAGTATGAAAACAAATAAGATAAAATTACATCATGAGAAAGACCAGGTTCTATCCATATTTTTACAATGCAACTCATGAAAAAAGGGAAACTAAAAGACCAAAGGGAAGGACTAAGGTTTGTGAGAATAGATAACTACTATAGGCGGTGAGACCTGTGTAAGTATCCAATTTTTTTTAATAGATAACATATAAAAATCATGAAAATAAGGGAAGGATTAGGAAAAATATTTCTTAAGAAATTGCACATTTGTGGGATCTTTTAAAATATGACTTTCATTGGTTTGAAGGAAATAAGTACTTGGACCAAGAATATCTTTGACTAAATAAGTCCCCCATTATTTTATTAGAAATATTGTCATTGATGTCAAAGGTCTAGCATTATTGGTGATAAACTCCCCAGTGCATTTAATGGTGTTTTTAATATTCATATCTTTGCTAATGTGTGTTAATATTTATTTAATATTAATGAATATATTTTTGGTTGCATTTGAGTCAAAAGAGGGCCCATGGAGAAATCAAAGAGTCACAAGCAAAAGACAAAAGAGGAATCAGATGCATTTTATCATGAAGAGTCATCTTGAATAATTCTAAGAGTCACCATGTGAAGATAAAAGAGAATATGGTTCATTTTTCTATGAATGGGCACTTTGATAAATGTGAAAAGTCACCAAGATAAAGACAAAAGATGAAAGGACATATTTTCTTATGAAGGGTCACCATATGACTTCTTAAAATCAAGGATACAAAGGGTCATGCAAGTTTTCCATCATTTTACATGAGGATTGAAGGGTCACAAAGGGTGAATGCCAAAGGTCATTTGGAAAGCAATAAATAAAGGCTTGAGAAGCCATTTGTAATATTCAAGAGAGTTCATGGTTTATATTTGTTTTCAAAGAAATAAAATTAGGAGATATTGTAGAGTTATATCATTTTTTAAGTAAGAAATATTTAGAGATAGTTGTGTTTTATATACAAGAGGGGTTGGTGCTCCTTTGAATTAGTGCTCACAAATATTTTCTATGTTGGTGCTCGGTAAAGGGGTTGGTGCTTCTACAAGTTGGTGCTTGCAAATTTTGTAATTTGAGTTGGTGATCATTCATATACTTAAGATTGTTCTCTATGGTTTTTGCCACTTTGGATTTCCACATAAAAATATTCTCTCTCTCTCTCTCTCTCTCTCTCTCTCTCTCTCTCTCTCTCTCTCTCTCTCTCTCTCTCTCTCTCTCTCTCTCTCTCTCTCACGTGCAGTGCATATTATTGTTTTAGTTTTATTACATATATTGAATGTGTGATTAAGTGGTTAAAGAAAATAAACTAGATTAAGTAAAAGATATATAATATATTGATTCACCCCTCCCCTCTCAGTATATTTCATGCTTAATAATTGGTATCAAAGTAGGTTCCTTTGGAAAAAAATTTAAAGCTTGAAGGTAGATCAGGAAAACATGATGGCTAGATCACATGAAGGTTTTTCTACAAATAAGGCACCTTTGTTTGATGGGACAAATTATGATTTTGGAGCATAAGGATGAAGAATTATTTGATGGCCCTTAGATTTGACATTTGGCAAGCAGTGGTGGAGGAATATGAAGAGTCACATACACATGTAACTACTATGATAGAAAAGAAGGCAAGTGAAAATAATGATAAAGATTTAAATGTTATTTTATGTGGTTTATGTGAATCATAATTTATTAAAGGTATGCAATATAAATTTTCTCATGAAGCTTGGATAAAAATTGAGAATATTTACAAAGGTGATAGAAAGGCTCAACAAGCTAAGCTTCAAAATTTTAGAAGATAGTTTGAGAGTTTGAAGATGGACGAGGAAGAAAATATAGTAAGTTATCTTTTGTAGGTTGATCAAATAGTTAATTAGATTCAAGGTCTTGGAGAAAAGTTAAAAGAATCAATTGTGGTTAATTTTTTTTTGAGATCTCTGCCATTGAGATATGATGTAATTTTTTTGGTAATTGAAGAGATGAAGAATTTAGCCAAGCTAAAGATGGATGAACTAGATGGTATTATTATAGGATTTGAGATGGAAACCAAATAAGAGAAACCCTCAAAGAGAGAAACTAATTTCAAGACATCAAAGAAAGATAAGGCTAAGATTAAAGAATCAAGTGATAGCTCTAGTGATTATGAAGATGACAATAGAGCTCTATTCATTTTCAAGTTGAAAAATGGCATAGGTAAATATCAAGGAAAATTACCTTTTAAATTTTTTAATTATGGAAAGATTTGACATTTTGCAGCTAAGTGCCTAGATAAGGTTAATGGTGACAATGAAGAAGGAAATTATACATGCAAGAAGAATTTCAAAGGAAAATTCAAGAAAATTTTCAAGAAGAAGAGTTTGTATTCTAAAGATCCTAGCTCTGTCGAAGATAGTGGAGTTAGTGATTCAGAAGAAGAAGAGATTCTATTCATGGCCATACATGAAGATGCCTCTACAAGACAAAGTAAAGATGATCAAGAAGAAGAACAGGATGAAGCAAAAGTGAATCTAGAAGGAGAAATCTTTTTTTCCTTAGAAAATTTAAAATCTATTGAAAAGAAAAATTGAATATTAAACCTCCAGATCAAGAAAAATGAAAAGGAGTCAAAGGAAATAATTGAAG
Source organism: Torreya grandis (assembly GCA_037957365.1). NCBI lineage: Eukaryota > Viridiplantae > Streptophyta > Pinopsida > Cupressales > Taxaceae > Torreya > Torreya grandis. Next base: position 5,389,619 of record JARHVA010000321.1, read on the forward strand.
ATCTACAAGCACACTTTGAAGAAGCTAAGAAGAATGAAGAAGATCTAATGGTATAGTTCCAAAAAGTAAGTAAAGAATGTGAAAGGTATGTTATTGAAATTACTTCTTTAAAATCAAATATTGAGAAAATAAATAAAGTAATCAATGATAGAGTAGCCAATGATTCAAAATTTGAGAATAGCACTAATATGTTAAATAAGATATTAGAAATTCAAAGATCAATGTCAGATAAGATAGGTATCATATTTGAAAAAGAGAAAGGGGAGGCCACTACTTTCATAGACAAGGAAAAGGGAAAGAGCTATGTTGAAGCTCTTACAAAAGAGGAAATAAAAAGGGAAGAAGTTAAGAATACAAAGGACATATCAAACAAAGAAGGCTGGAGGGAATAGAGATACAAAAGGCAATCAAGTCATAGATACAAAAACATGTCCTATTTTTATGGTTATTATTTTTTATTGTAATAGATATTGTCATAAGAAAATAGAATGTCATAAAAGTGCTAACAACTTTAGAAATAAGGAGAAGGAAAGTCATGCAGAGTCAAGTAGAAGTCATAACTCTTTTGCTCCTCTATTAGGCTTTAATGAAGAGGCCATAATATGTTACAAGTGAAATAACTTTGGACACATAGCCTAGTACTGTAGAATTTTGTTCAAGTTAGTCAAGAAGTACCAGAGTTTTAAGGCTCCATTCATCAAGAAGAAAGTTTAGACAGGTTCATGGTAGAAGAAACAACCTAAAAAATCTATGTTAGTATAGACAACTTTACATGCAAGAATAGGAGAAAAGCCATGGTTCATTGATAGTGGATGTTTGAGTCACATGATAAGAGACAAAATCAAGTTCATAACCTTGAAGAATATCAATGGTGGCATAATTAAATTTAGAGATAATACTACTACCAGAATTACTGAAAAAGGTACACTAAGTTTGGATAATGGTAGAACTACAACTAAAAATGTTTTGTATGTAGAAGGTCTTAAGCGTAATCTTTTGAGTGTAAGTCAAATGTGTGATTGGGGGCACACACTAAATTTTTATGTAGAAGGTTGTAAAATTAGGATAAAATATTCATATGTGTTAGTTGAAGATACTTAGAGAACATGTAATAATTTATATATGTTATTAGACATCAAAGGTCAAAGATGTTATTTGAGTCAGATTGAAGAAATTTGGCTATGGCACAAAGGAATGGGACATAAATTCTTTTAAAATATTATCAACATCAGCAAGAAGCAAGCAGTCAAAAAACTTCCAAAGATTACAAATCCATCTGACATGCTTTGTGAACCTTGTCAGCATGAGAAGTAGGCTAGAAGGTGGTTCAAAAAAATGAGTACTCGACCACTCAGATGTTAGAGCTTGTTCACACTAATCTATGTGGACCTATGAGAACTCAAAGTACTCAAGGTGAGAAATATTTCATGTTGCTTATTGATTATTTTTCACATATGACTTAGGTAATGTTTTTAAAGAAAAAATTATAAGCTTTCAGACATTTCAAAGCATTCAAAGCATTAGTTGAGAATGAAACCAGTTTGAAGATTAAGTGTTTAAGATCAGATCAAGGAGGAGAATTCATGTTAGATCCATTTATTGAGTTTTGTGAAGATAATGGAATAAAGAGACATTATTCAATAGCCATAACTCCATATCAAAATGGAGTAGTTGAACAGAGAAATAAAATAGTTTAGGAGATGGTGAGGACAATGCTAAATGAATCCAATATACTAGATAAATATTGGAGAAAGGTAGTTGTTATAGCAGTGTGTATTTAGAATAGATCATTATTGAGAGTCAATAGTGACAAGACTCCTTATGAGCTATGGAAAGATAAATCAACAATAGTTGATTATTTCAAAGTTTTCAGTAATAGATGATTCATAAAGAAAACTGATGAAAAACTTGGTAAGTTTGAATCTAGAGAAGATGAAGGTATATTTCCTGGTTATTCATGCAAAAGTAAAGCTTATAAATGTTATAACAAAATAACTAAAAAAATTGTTGAAAGTACAAGTGTCAGGATAGAATAAGATGGAACACAAAGAATCAGTGATCCAGTAGACATTCTTGAAATCATTGAAGAAGAAGATTTTGAAGAATGAGATGAAGATGAGAAGGAGAAAAAGGACACCAAAAAATCCAACCAAATATTTTCAAAGAATAATAATGAAAGTGATATCATCAAAGACATAAATGAAAGAATTTTCATTAGAAAAATGATGGTAAGTGAATCTGAGCAAGTTAATTTCTCTTTGTAATCCAAAATTTATCCTAGAACTTTTTCATAAGATAGACATGATAAGCATTGGGTTAAGGCAATGGATGAAGAATTAAATTAGATAAAAAATAGTTATACTTGGGAATGAGTTCCTAAACCAAAAGATCACAATGTGATAGGAACAAAATGGGTTTATAGAAATAAGTTGAATTAAAATAGAGAAGTGACCAAAAATAAAGCAAGATTAGTATGTAAAGGATATGCTTAGATTGAGGAATACATTTTGAATAAAATTTTGCACTAGTAGCAAGGCTAGAGGTTATTAGAATTTTTCTTTCATATGCAATGTTTAAGAATTTCAAAGTGTTTCAGATGGATGTCAAATCTACCTTCTTAAATGGGAATCTAGAAGAAGAGGTCTACATTAAATAATGTAAGGGATTTATTATCTCAAATATTAGTAGCCATGTATATAGATTGAATAAATCATTGTACGGCTTGAAAAAAGCTCCTAGAGCTTGGTATGCAAGACTTGATAAGTACTTGTAGGATCAAGGTTTCAAGAGAGGATTTACTGACAATAATCTCTACATCAAAATAGAAGGTGAGCATCAATTGATTGTTGTGGTATATGTTGATGACATAATTTTTGGAGGAAATATTTAAAATATGACAAAATAATTTTTTGATAATATGAAAAAAGAATTTGAGATGTCTATACTTGGAGAGTTGTCATTTTTCTTAGGGTTACAAATATTTTAGTCAAATAAAGGAATTTTTATATCTCAAAGTAAATATGCCAAGAAAATGATGAATAAATTAGTTTTGAGGATTGTGTACCATTTGGCACACCAATGTGTACACAAAATAAAGTGAGCAAGGATGAAGATTCACTTGTTGCAGATCAATCTCTGTATAGATCTATGATTGGTAGTCTTTTATATTTAATAGAATTGAGGCCAAACATCATGCATGTAGTAAGTATGGTTTCAAGATATCAGTCAGTTCCAAAAGATAGTCATGTTTAGTTGGTGAAAATAATATTCAAATATATCTATGGGACATTGGATTATGGATTGTGGTATCCCATAGGCAGAGATTTCACTTTGGTTGCTTATACAGATTCAAATTGGGCATGGTGCTTGGATGATAGAAATAGTACAAGTGGAGGAAATTTATTCCTTGGTGATAGCTTAGTATCATGGCTAAGTAAGAAGTAGAATTTAGTATCACTTTCTATAGCTGAAGTAGAATATCTTGTAGCGATATTGTGTTATACTTAAATTCTTTGGATGAAGCAAACTTTGGAAGATATGAAGGTAAAATATGATGAACTTATTTATATTTATTTGTGACAACACAAGTGCTATTAATATTTCAAAGAATCCATTGATGTATTCAAGAACAAAACATATTCCCATTAGATATCACTTCTTGAGAGAGTATGTTGTAGATCAATAGGTTAATATTGAATATATTCATATTATAGAGCAGATTGCAAATATTTTCACAAAGGCACTACCAAAAGACACATTTGAGTATCTATGGGAGAAGTTGGGAGTAATTTATTTTACTTCCTACCATTGAGGTTCAACATTAGTTAAGGGGGAGCTAAGTGTTAGCTCCAAGTAGACCCTTTCCCATTGATGTCAAAGGGGAAGAAGAATATAAATAGGTATAGATGTAGGTACAAGTGCAAAAATAGGTATAAATAATAGGTATAGGTTACTATAGTAAGGGGGAGTTACTATATATTTTTCAAATGGTAGTATGTGCAAGTTTTAAGATGTGGTAGTTTCAATTTGAGGTTACCATTAATGACAAAGGGGGACATTGTTGGAAATATTGTCATTGATGTCAAAGGTATAGCATTATTGGTGATAGAGTCCCCATTGCATTTGATGATTTTTTAATATTCATATCTTGGCCAATGTGTGTTAATATTTATTTAATATTAATGAATATATTTTTGGTTGCATATAAGTTAAAAGAGGGCCCATGGAGAAATCAAAGAGTCATGAAGAAAAGATAAAAGAGGAATGGGATGCATTTTCTCATGAAGATTCATCTTGAGGAATTCCAAGAGTCACCATGTGAAGAAAAAAGAGGGTATGGTGCATTTTTCCATGAAGGGACACTTTGAGGAATATGAAAAGTCACCAAGATAAAGACAAAAGAGGAAAGGATGCATTTGCTTATGAAGGGTCACCATATGACTTTTAAAATGCAAGGATATGAAGGGTCATGTAAGTTTAGCACCATTTTCCATGAGGATTGAAGGGTCACAAAGGGTGAATGCCAAAGTTCATTTGGAAAGCTATAAATAAAGGCTTGAGAAGCCATTTTTAATATGCAAGAGAGTGCATGGTTTATATTTGTTTTCAAAGAAAGAAAAGTAGGATATATTGTATAGTTTTATCATTTGTTGAGTAAGAAACATTGAGAGATAGTTATGTTTTACACACAAGAGGGGTTGGTGCTCTTGTGGGTTGGTGCTAATAAATATTTAAAAGGGGTTGGTGCTTCTATAGGTTGGTGCTCACACATAGTTGTGTTGGTCCTCGACAAAGGGATTGGTGCTTGAAAACTTTGTAATTTGAGTTGGTGCTCATTTATATACTTGAGATTATTCTTTGTGGTTTTTTCCACTTTGGGTTTCCACATAAAAATATGGTCTCTCTCTCTCTCTCTCTCTCTCTCTCTCTCTCTCTCTCTCTCTCTCTCTCTCTCTCTCTCTCTCTCTCTCTCTCTCTCTCTCTCTCTCTCTCTCGTGTGGTACATATTATTGTTTCAATTTTATTGCATATCTTTAATGTGTGATTAAGTGGTTAAAGAAAATAAATCAGATTAAGTAAAAGATATATAATATATTGATTCACCTCCCATCTTAGTATATTTCATGCTTAACACATTTTTTAGCATATTTACGTTCTTTGTCATGAGTGTAGTCTAATTTAAAGACAAGATCACCAACATTAAACATGCAAACTTTAACATGTTTGTTATGTTGTTTGGAAATATGAGACTTGTATTGGTGATTATGTTGAAAATTAGAAACATGGTGTTCACCAAAGAGATCAAGAGCATGAAGGTGAAATTCATGTAATTATTCATTAGGTTTGATACCATGAAGAGATATATGGAGAGAGGGAAGCTCAAATTATAATAGAATGATTGATTTAGAACCTTAGACTAGAGAAAATGGCATTGCCCTAGTGGCAGTATGTATATTAGTGTGATAGACCAAACGAGTATGATAGAGATGATGTCAATTCGTGTAGGTTTCATGAATTATTTTTTGGATAATTTTATTAAGAATTTTTTTGGTAGCCTTAGCTTGGCCATTAAATTATTTATGATAGGGTGTGGAATATTTATGAGTGATTTTAAATATAGCATAGAGCTATTTGATATCTTTATTTTTGAAATTTCCACCATTTTTTAAAATGATATTATGAGGGAAATCAAAGTGGAAAATGATTTGATTAAGTATAAATTTAGAGATGGTGGCACTAGTGACATTAATAAGAGGCATATCCTCAACTCATTTGGTAAAATATTTTATGGTTGTGATTATAAAGACATGCCTATCTTGATATTGAGGGAGTTTGCCTATGAGATCTAATCCCCACATGGATAATGGCCAAGGAGATTTGATAGTTTGAGTCTTGATTGGTGTTAGGATCCTACTCCTTAAGAGCACAATTGATTACCTTTGTATAAGCAACTAAACACAAAATTAAACCAGAAGTAATATGTAACTAGAATTTAGAAACAATATAGAATATGAGAGACAATATAATCTTGTATTAACACTCTTCCAAAAGGAAATACAATGAAAAAATCACACTCTTCCCACACCTCTCAGATGTATAGTAATTCTCCCTCAAGAGTTCTCTCTCTCTCAATTACAAACCAGCTCAAACACAGAGTTGTTCCCTCCACCAGTCAGTGAAAATCAACCCAATGGTTGTTGTTGCCTACTGCTAGTCCACCAAGTACTCAAAGTACTCCAAGTAGATCTCTCTTGATATTGCTCCTTTTTGTGTTGCAGATCTCCTTAATCTTGCTACCCCACAAATCTAACTGACCTTGCACACACACACACACCTGCAGACCAATTGATCTTACTTACCATGTAGATCTCCCTGATCTTACACAACTTGTAGATTAAATGATCTTACACACCTTGAGACAACTAACCCAATTATTGTTCTTGCCTTCAAGTGAAGGATCTAATCCTTTAGTCCTTGATTACAATACAACCCCATGGGTCTATTAAATAGATCCCAAAACAAACAATAATTAGAAACGTAGACTCAAGACTAAAATTAGTCTTTACATGCAAATTAACTGTCTGTCTAAAATTAGACCAGTTCTGGAGATGCATGCAAACACACACACACACACAGCTTGCTGATGTCAATTTCTATCTGCCAATGTCGGCCAACCCCAAAATGATGTTAGTTATTATGTACATTGAATATGACCAATGTCAGTTGGCTTGACTGATGTTAGTTACTCTGACACTTAACAACCTCCACCATTTGCATAACAATGAAGCTTTTATCTCCATAACCTAACAATCTCCCACTTGGAGATAAACAGTTGCACCTATACCTGTACCTGTACATCATCTAATTTTGTTTCCTAGCTTGTATCCCTCTTCAAGTTTAATCTTTAAGACCAATAGAAGTTGAATGAAGATTCAACTTCTCCTTTGTTCCTGGCTTTGTTAACATATCTATAGGGTTTTTATCCTTGCTAGCCACCATGACTGCAATAACCTTTTGCATCTCTGAAATCTAGCTAACCGCCGTACCACCAACAATGAACACATATCCTGTGGTGCTTCTCCTATCATCCAACTCACCTGCAATATCTGAATCTACATACCCATGTAGAGAAGTGCTTGACCCTACATAGCATAAATACCTATTTCTGGTCCCTCTCAGAAACCTGAGAATCCACTAAACTACTTTCCAGTGCTCCTTTCCTAGATTGGCCATAAACTTGCTAACTCCCACTGCTTGGGCAATATCAAGTCTAGTAATCATGTACTCAAGCTCATCATGTGATTTAGGACACTATTCTATGAACTATCCAACCATAGGTGTGCTAACCGGTTCTGCATCCTGCATATTGAACCTCTCCACTACCTTATTCACATAATCCTCTAGAGACAAAATCAACTTGTGACTTTCCCTGTCTCTAGAAATACTCATGCCAAGGATTTTTTTCTCCTCCTAAATCCTTCCTGGCACATGTCTGAGCTACTTTTACCTTTAGCTTAGCAAATCCCTGCATGTGTGACCCTGGAACAAGCATATTCACTACATAAAGTAACAGGATAATGTAGCGACCATTATCCAACCTAGTAAAATAAACACAATGGTCACATTGACAATGACTAAAGCCATGCTTTGTCATATACCTGTCAAACCTATACCACTATCCTGGAGCTTGCTCAAGACCATATAACCTAGCCTTTTGTCTCACATATCCATTCTATCCTTTCATTAACCTATGAATCCATTCATATTTTAGTGCTTTCATTCTGGCTGGCAACTCTACCAAATCCCACATTTGGTTCTCTTCCAAGGAATCAATTTCCTCATTCATGCCATGTTCCCACTATTTCCTAGATTCTACATGCATTGTCTCTTCAAAACTTCCTGGTTCTTGACCATCAGTGAGCAACAAGTAGTATAAAGAAGGGGAATAAAGAATTTGAGGCTTACTTACCCTTTCAATCCTCCTCATGGGCATTTGAGACTCCTTGACAACTTGCTATCTGCCCAAAATCTATTTTAATAGTGACCGATCTCGGTCACCTCAAGCCAACCTTGTTGTGTGTGTGTGTGTGTGTGTGTGTGTGTGTGTGTGTGTGTGTGTGTGTGATTTTATATATATATATATATATATATATATATATATATATATATATATATATATATATATATATATATATATATATATATATGTATATATATATATGTATATATATATATGTATATATATATATATATGTATGTATATATATATATATATATATATATATATATGCAACTAGAGGTTGTTGTTAAGCACTTTGGACTATAATTTTTGTGCCATATTTGATGTTTTATAAGGATATATTTAATAAAATAATTGTTAAGTATAGGTTTAAATTTAATGTTATATTACATTTACTAAATATAAAAAATTAGGGCCACTTATCATCTTCTAAAATTGACTACAAATTTATAAAAGTTACCATTGAGAAGGTAGTTTTTCAAATTCCATTCTAGTCAATATTTAGTTTTCAAAATTTCAGGATCAGAAGGTAGAATGAGAAATGAGGTTACAAATCATGTTACATATGTAATATATTTATACCATTGATTTTACCCCATATTTCACCAAATTGAGTATGCCCTACCTACTTTACCTACTTGAGTATGCCTTAACTAATTGAATACCTGAGCTTAAAGGTGGGATCTTAAATAATTTGTGGGTTTTTCAATCAATGGGTCTATTAACATACATAAATGACTACCCTATGTCACATAACTTGTAATATACCTATATTCATGATATATTTACTCATACATGACATCTATCACATACATATTAGATATATGTATGGAATCACTCATACATGACATCTACCTGTAATCATGATACGATAACTTATACTAAACAAGAATGTTGATAATCACCCTAATAGACTCCATTTTAAATATAATAAATAAAAACACCATTCAAATTAATTCTAAAAATATACCATTTACTCTAAAACATATATCAGATAGATGGTCAATCTATGCATTCTTCAATTCCAATCTCATGCATTATTCCCAAAAAAATGTAGAATAAAGTCATATTCTACCACTCAAAATTCATATAGGACACCCCATTATTAACCCTAATCATCCTTAATCACTCCATCAACCCTAATATTCATGTATCACCCCTATTCATTCCCTCACCAGTTATCATTATCCCTAATTGGATATCATCATCCTTCATTGTTGTTAATCACTCCCTCATCAACCCTAATCATCTCTCATTATCATTGATCATCCATAAAACACACACACACACACACACACACACACACACACACACACACACACACACACACACACACACACACACACATGCACACACATGCACATGCACACACATGCACACACACGCACACACATGCGTGCGTGTGCGCGCGCACACACACACATGCGTGCGTGCGCGCGCGCACACACACACACACATATAACATACATATTTTTACAAACTCAATTTGAAAAAAAATGCACTCCATAAAGGGCATATTCCCTTTATAAAGAGCATACACCCTTTTCAAAGGGTTTTCATATCTTATAAAGGGCATAAGCCCTTTGCAAAGGGCATGCATCCTTTGCATAGGACATACATCCTTTAAACATTTCAACTTTTTTTTTGCATTTTCCCTCCAAATCTACCTTGGGTATAGGCTTGGGGAGGTCTGATCCTACCTTGAAAATAGTCATATATTAGCCCACTTAGTTTCTAGGAAATTTAGGAGTCTTCTTCATATTTATCAATACATCTGATCAAACAACTTTTATTATTTTTTTTAAAAAATATATGGGTTTATAGAGGATAAAGTTTATTTTTAAAATGTATAATTTTTTTTAATGTTATAATATTAGTTATAATTATTAATTAATTTTAAATAAAATATATCATTATGGAATATATACATATCATCATAAATTACCTTATAACTTTTTGAATACTATTTTTTTTTTAAATTTATATCTCAACAATCTACATATTGTCAACTATGCTTTAAAAAAAAATTAATTTTCATGAAGTTAAGGTCAAAAAGAGGTGTTCATACACTTACAGTTTCAATTTTCTAATTGTCTTCACTTGTAAAATTATTTAAAAATTATATATAATAAAAAATATTATCAACAATCTTAGTCATTTCACCTATCTATATATGAAATTTCATATAAAAATTCAATTGTTTCCTAAAAAAAAGTGTGTTTGTACACATGCACTTTCCTTATCTTTTTTACAAAAAATGGCCAACCTATTTTCATAAATACATATATTTAGTACACTTTTATCATCTAGGTGTTAGAACAAGTTATATATTTAGAAACTACATTGAAATTTCCACAATTCATTTTTTTATGTCATTGTCAAATTTCTTTTCTAAGTGTCTTTAACATTCTATCCAAGTTCAACTATTGTCATTTTTAGAAAAAAGGTATCACTTTATACCCCTCCTTTTGTCCCCTATTATCTTGAATCTACCTAGCATTGGTTCATAAATCATAGGAAACCAATATTCCAACTCCTACCATGTATTTGAATTATACTAATTTTACTAACATCCTTTTAAGACATTCAACCTAATTCCCCTCCTATTGGTCATACCATCAAAAAATTGGTTGACCATTATGTCATGCAAATAAGAGTGATGGAGGTGAAAAATGTTTTTAGGCCAATTTTGGGACTTAAAAAGTTGATCAAATATGGAAATATGTTTAAGTTAACTTAAGTGTCACCACCAAGCCTTCTACCTATACCGCAACTCCTAAGAATCTGTACAATTACCCAAACTTCCTCTCTTTCAACTATTTTCTTGTTCTAACATAAAAACCTACAAGTTTTTAGTTAGGAATGACATGTATGACAAGATACTAACATGGGGGATGTTTATAAACACTTTGGAACATTTTTATTACATGGTAAGCCATACAAACCTCATTAAATGGCCTACATATGACTCCTAACATGACAAACTATTTAAGGACTAAAAGTGACCATGACAAAGACAATGACACATCAAATGACCTTAATAAGACCATGAAACATCTTATAAGACCCTAGTCTACCCCAATACATGTTTTATACTATATGAGGTTAAATTATTCTGACTTATGGTCAAAATAGTCAATAGTGACCTTTTTTTGAATAGGGACTATGTTAGAAACCCATTTAGAATAGTCCACTGGTTTGATAAAATTAGCATTGAGAAGTTTCAAAATTTATTTATGACATAAGGTGGAAACCTTAGGTGGAAATTTCTATTTCTTTTGATTCACAAGTTTGGCATTGAGATAAGTGATGATATTGTGTACCATAATTCTAAGGTCAATACTAGGCATTTCCTCATAGGACCAAGCAAAGATGTCATGATATTTATCAAAAAATAAATTAAAGTTATCATGTTAATTAGGTGAGAGTTTGTGCAGTTCGGGAAGGTCAAACAGTGAGGTGGCATGAAACATTAGAAAAGAACGTGGAATTGAGGGCGCTCATTCTTCATGATGCAACCCATGCAAAGGAAGGAAAGATTGGAGAGTAATAAATATATAATGAGTAGGAGGAGTGGCAGCGCAGGGAAAGGAAAACAATAATTAAAGAGGAAGGCCCTCAAGAGTGAGATGCAGATCCTGAAAAAGCACAAACAAAGCCGACTTTCCAATCAATTTGGCAGTAGGTGGGTTCAGTGTAAAAACCATAGCAACTGGAATTCAAATAAAATGAGTATGGCACGTGAAAGGAAGGGAGAATCCGGAAAATAGGAACCCAAGAGCTGTGATGAATGGAGAGAGAAATAAGAAGTCTGGAGAATTCTGTAGAAAGGAAAAGTTGCGAGCTACATGGAAAGACTCCATGGATCAAAGCCGCATATCACTACGGCTTTTTTTCAAAAATTGGTCTGATGAAAGGGTCACCCTGCATGGTATCACAGTGAACTTAATAGAGGATTTTATAGCTACGGTTACAGGGCTGCCTATGAATGGACTCAAATTTTCCAAGCAGACAAGCATCTCGAATGAGGCCTTTTGTAAGTTCCCCAAAATGGATGAGGAAGAACAGAATCTGGTCAAGAATGGGGATTTCTATGAATTGGATCAGATAAAAGGGATATGGAGGGATGTCTTAAGCTGCATAAGGGAGTACTTCATCCTGGATAGAAGAAGCAAGCGCGTGCACAAGTTCCATTTTATCTTCCTTAACCACTTCAGGCACAAGGTTAGTTTGTCTTTTCCCTTTTATCTTTGCTTCTCCTTGGTACAAAGTTTATATGCTCATAGTAAAAAGGAAATGCACCCTATCCTACATGAAGGCCTTATTCTGCTTATCGAAGGCTACTGCAAGAATAGTGCAATGGTAAAGCACCCCAAACAGGGGAAAATTAAGGTGTCAGGGAATAGAAAGAGTGAAAGTGTAAATGGGAAAGGCAAAATAAAGCTCCCTAGTGCTAAAAAGTAGAATGTAAAAGAAGATATGGAATGGGAGAGAATTGAAAACCCCACGGAGGAAAACTTGGAAGAAGAAGAAGGAACTAAAAGCGGGGAAACAAACTCTAATGAGGATGAAGAATGTTTTGAGAAGAATGAAAAAGATGATGTCAACACAGAGGAAGATTCTGCAAATAGGACTGTAGATACGGAGGAAAACCAGAAAGTGTCGGAGGATGAATTTGTCCAGGATGACCCTGTCGAGGACCCAACTTCAAAGAACGAAAAGGAAACTTCAGGTCAGGATGATAATCAAGATACGGATATGGAAATTCAAACTGGAACTAAAGAGCGAGAACAAAAGAGTCGAGAGGATATCTTTGAAGAAGCCAGGAACAGTCCCAATAAAAATTCTGAGGAATGGAGAGGGAAAAAATAGAATGATGAAACACACACACCTATGGCTTGGGTTAATTGTAAAGCAGAGGCATCATCCCAATTTGATTCTTGGATGTGTAGGGAGATTATGGATCTCAAGAGGAAAGTGGAAACTATGGAAGATTCCCTAAAAGTTGTTTGGAACAAAATAAACAATATGGAAAATCAGATAAGGGAGATCCCAGTCAAGCTCAAAGCCTATGAAAATAACCTCCGAGAACTTATTAAGGACAACAGAATGAAAATGGAGGAAGTTACGTCCCATATTTGTGTTGCTACTGTCAATATAGGTAAAAGAGCCAAAGAGGAGACCAAAGCCCTGGAGGGACCCAACAAAAGGATGAGACAAAGTTCTAGAAAGAAGGTTACACAAAAAGGAGCTATGCAGGCAGAAGCCACTGCCCAGGATACTGTTATGAAAGGAAAAGAAACTATGAAAATGATATTGGAATTGGATGAATAATCTAGTTCTTCTGGTTGGTTTAGTAACTGGTCCTATTTTTTGTTTTCTTTCTGTAATCCTTTGCCTTTGGTGATACTAGATCTCTGTTTAATCTGGGTTTTGACTGGAAGTCTTTCTGGTGGTTTCAGGTCCATTTAAAACCTATTTTTGCTACTTCCTTGTAGTAGTTTTTAGGCTTTGCCTGTGGTCTTGGACGATCTTTCTTTCTTTCTTTGTAACAGGGTTTCAGGGCCCCTTCAAAACCTGCTTTTACCTCAATCTAAAACTATAATTGGTTGGGGACATGATGGAGTACCATATTCAATGTGAGTATTTTCTTTGATTAGCATAACATTTCCATCTTGGAAGTGGTATGGTGTATTTAGTAACAAATAAATTAGATTAGCTTTAGGATCAATGCTAGTGATGAAATTATTGAGATAAGGGGATTATTTTTTGAATTCCTAAGTTTGTGATGTTTTTAAATAATTTGAGGTTCTCATGCATAAAGTAATTCAGGAATGGATTCATCACTAGACAGAGTGGGAAGAGAACCATAATATTCAACATCTACTTCCAGATCAAGAATTTGATTGCCATGGAAATCATATTCAAAATGTATCTAATGGGAATTTCTGTTCTTGGCATCTAATATAATCTCAAGATTAGGATGAATAGATTTATTAGAAGGATTTGGTATATTTTTATTCTATTTTATGGGGGAAGAATTAGGTGTAGTGATGGGATCTATAGGTGGTAGAAAAGATGGAAGAATTTCTAGATGTTCATAAGGTAAGAGTTGTTCTATCACCCAAGGATATTAATAAGTAGAGAACTAACATGAGGTACATGATTTTTGGGATCTAATTCACTTTTTTTAGAAATGGTGTGAACATCCCAGTTGAAATCATGTATTTGAGCTATTTTTTTTTGATAATGTTAAACATCCAAGTCTTAAGATTGAGATTGAGCCATGATATAATTATCATGATAAGTTGGAGAAATGGTACATGCTTGAGATTTAGGGGTAGTTTCAGAAGGTGAAATTACAATTTTACTGAACTTACATAGAGACACGATGAAAAGTATTGGAATAAATTGGCCACTCCATAATCATTACAGGAATGGAAATTAAAAGAAGGAATGGAAATTACAAGAATAAGCATGGAGTTAAGTTCTTCCAAAAAGTTCTAATGGGATTTAAAATAATAACCAGTGCAAGGTTTAGAAGGTAAGGTAGATTTTAAAGGAATGGAAATTATTAGGGGTTTAGAAGGATGAGGTGGTTCCTCATGGGCTTATGAAGGTAAATTAGTGGTTGTATTATTTTAGAGAACTTATTCTTCTAAAGATGGTTTCTTAGGTTTTATGATAGGATCTTTGTGAGCTAGTTTACAATGATAATTGACCTTAGTTATTTTAACATATTGATAATTATCATAATATTATTCATAGTCAGCATCAATAACACAAAAATCCTTGGTAATTTATTAATTATTAGTTGTGGAAAAAAACTGGTTGTTGGAAGAAGAATCTTTAGAAGCTTGTCATTTTTGAAAAGTAGTGTTATACTCTTGATGATGAAGGTTGATCAAGGATTCGTGACTAAAGGAATAACCAAGCATGTAAGAGACAAAAATATTATTAAGTCATATAATAAATTCATGGGAATTACCATTGTCAATGTGGAACCAATAAAATTTATTAGGGTCATACCACTTCAGATGATTATTAGGATAAGGGTTTAGAGGGTGGTAATGATTGTTTAATTTAATGCACAGTGAGCAGTATGTGAGAAGATGGGGTAATTTCAGCTTTGGTAACTCTTTTTTTGGTTTGAGGAGTATTACTAGTGATGGTATTGGTATAAGTTTAAAAATATCCTTTAAGGAATTTAGGATTAGGTTCAAATTTCTTCATGAGAAAGTCTTGATGTTTAGCTTTGTCAAGAGCTTAGTAAGTGTTTGAAGAGCAAAAGTTTAAATCTTATATTGTAACAAAGGATTTAAATTAGTTATAAAGAGTTTTTAAAAAAAAATTAGTCATATTATGGTTGGATTTATGGGATAAATATTTCCATCTTTGGATAAAATCATGACCTAATTTAGTGGGAGATTGTTTAGCATTGATGAAAGAACTAAGATAATTTTTGGGAAGATCATTATTTGAAACTCTTTAAATAAGGATTGATTAAAACCTCAAGTTTCCAAATGGAATGTTGGGGAAGTTAATTGTACCATTCCAATACATCACCAGTGAAGGTTTTATCTAAAATTTTAGTTGTGTCAACTAAAAGTTTAGTTGTGGCAAAAGTATTAGTTTGGATCCACTCTTTGTATATATTGACAAAGGCTTTGACAAAGGATGTAGGGTCTTTATTCCCATCATACTTGATAGTTGGATATATATTACTAATATAAATGGACATAATTAAATGAGCTAAAGGATCATTTTAGATTTTTTGGAGTATTTTTTTAATTTATGATAGGTTGAGGAATAACATTTCCTAAGGCATATCTAAGAGGTGGAGGAATAAAATTTGGATTGGATTGAGGATTTATATCTGAAGGTTGATTGGCCATATTGATGAAATGACATTGTAATTACATCATTTGAGAGGTGTTATAATTTTACATTATGTTCATTTATTATATGAATTATGCGATAAGTTTAGTCATATCAATTGGTGGGTTGGTGTTTATAGGATAACTCCCAAATTAGTATTAGGGGGAGGGTTATTCAAAGGTATATTGTTAGTGGGATTATTACATAGACTTTTTTTAATTGATCCCACATTATTTTGAAGAATTTAAAGATGAGAATTGTCTTGATAAGTGAAAAAAGGATCAGATCCACCTACTTATCTTGAGGTGTTATTTAAACCATTTTACAATCCGTAGATGGAGGGGAAGAAGTGATCTAAGAGTGAGGGTTCTCTTGGGAGGAAAAGAGAGGGAGAAATGAACATCCCATAGAGTGTCTAAATGGATTTAGTTTGTCTAACAAGATTCTAATAGGGGACTTCATGATGATTTGATAAAAAAGAATAAAATGCTGAGGAAGGACAAATAGAGAACTGAGTCAGACAGATAGGATAATATTAAGAGTATAGAGTCAACTAGGTCAATCTAGTAATGCAAAATAGTAAAAACATATCTTGATAAAGGTACAGGGTTGACCAAGTTGACCTAGTACTATAATCTGATTGGTAAAATAGATACAGACTCAATTGGGTTGACTTAGTACTGTAGGTAGGAATAAAAATAGTCTTTAAAAGACTATGTCAAATATAACAATAGTGTACTAAAAATAGGGAAAGATTTTGTAATGTAGTTTGATGTAATAAATGAAATAAAACACAATCAACTAGGTTAATGAGAATGATCTAATTGAGGCACACAACACAAAATCTTATACCAAAAATAATCAATGCAAGTTTTTACAATACAACATATAATGAGCAAAGAGCAAGTAGTCAATTGAAAAGTAAATGCTAACTAAGTGGTCATCCTAAATGTTTTTAAATTATTATAAAGTGTTATTTTAAGTGTGATAGGGAAGTTTGCTGAAAGTAGGGAGCTAGAAAGCAATCTATGGATGGTTTTAGGATGTTTAGGCTGAAAATGATCTATGTTGGTAATGGTACTAGCTTGGTATTTGGGCTTACCCCCTCACTTCATAATCCCATAATGATAAGTGTGTTAGGTGATTTTCCAATATATACCTTTAACCACATGTTTAAAATTGGCTAGAAAACCAAGTTGGCTTCCCCCTTGCCGATGAAATCCAAGTAGGTAGTCTTTGTGTAGATAAATGTTTAAATGCATTTTGAAATTATTTGATTTGGTAGTATGTGTAAGAAAGAGAAAAATAATGCAACTAAATGGTGTATTGAAAAACCACCTAATTATACTATGTGAGCTATTCTAAGCATGTAAACAATTGAAATTGAAAGTGTGAATTAATTACTAGCATATAGTTTTTAATACCTAATTTTAAGCATTGTATAGATTGGTTCAGGTGATAGTGTAAGTAAACATTATAGAATAGAAATGATAGGGTCACTGATATACTGTAAAGGAAAGAGTCCTTAAGAACTAAGTCAACCAAGTTAACCTAGTATTTTAGATAGAATATAGATCTAAGTCAACCAGGTCGACCTAATTTGTTGCATGATTACAATTTTGAAGATTGCAAACTTTAAAAAATAGAACTATAAGGAAAAACTAAATTAAAAGAGAGAAATAAAATAACCTTGGTGGGTTGGAAGATGCTAAGTATTATGAAATTTCTATTGAAGTGCCTTAAATATTGCTTGTGAGTTTTACAAATTGTGTTGTCTGGGTCGACATAGTTCTGTAATTCTCTATTTGTTGAAACCTATTAAGATGATTATAGTAGCCTGGTTGACCTAGTTTTTAATATAAAATCTGAATATGATACTAAGTTAACCTAAATGACCTAGTGTGTTATTCTATAATTCAATAATAGACTAAGTTGACACGTTCAACATAGTCTGATATTTGAAAGTGAATAAGAGTACTATGTCAACCTATTCAATCTAATAACCTATATCTGATGAATATTAACATAGAAAGAATAGAGTCATTTTTGATGTGACTATGCGTTAAACCTATGCATAGAAGTTAGAAACTATATTGGTCTTATCGACCTTGTATCACAAATATATAAAAATAATAAAGAAAATGATAGAAATGAAAAACATGAAATAAAACCTATAAGGGTTAGATTCCCTTTGGGTTCACCAAAATGTATATAATAAAAAATGCATCAGATCCATAAAATAATCATATCTTGAAGAAGATATATCCTACTTACAATTCTAATTGGAGATACATTAGATAATCAGGAACATGACCAATATGCAGATCTGCTAGACCTAATTAGGGGATATCTTACTATAATAAGATCACTAGGGAGGGATCCAAAGCCTCCAGTCAAGAAAAATTATGCAATAACTCTAATTGAGTCCTATGTTTTCATATTCAAATACTAATAATAAGTAAATCAAAGAAATCTAATCTAGTGATCACCAAAGCTTGTGGCATAATGTGGGGGTTAGTAAATAAATAAAATCAAATATGCATATGATAATCCTAATTAAGATATGTATAATTAAGACCATAATTCATAGAGAAGAAGAGTAATATTGTTCAAAATCCATTACTTATATCTACTAAAGAGAGGGGCAAAATTAGAGATACTTATTGGGAAGATGATATTAGAGTTTTTGCCAGAATCTAGATAATGCGAGTGCAATGGAGATGTGATCACATGAGATGAAGCAAGTGCACACCACATAGATGCTAAAGCAATTTGAAAATAACACAAGAAGATAAATTGCATAAGACAAAATGGAGAAAACCAAAATATGATTAACATGAGATGGCCAAAGTGAGGAATACATATAGGAGAGTACATAAGTAACTCCTCCACAAAAGGTGGACAAGGCACCCCAAGAATAGACTGTAACTCCTCCATGAAAGGTGGTGACAAGCTGCTAAGAATAGATAAGTAATTCCCATCAAGGGAGTTACTTATGACATTCTTATGACACCTATGACACATCTATGACACACACCTCCACATAAGCTAGCCTATCCCACAAATGTAGGAAAACTCCATGTATGCACAAGAAATACAATTTCCCTAATTAATAAATAGGTAAAAATAAAAACCTACACTAATACCTCCCATAAGCATAGCTTAGGAGGGCAATATGGAAATATAAAATGGGTCTCGGCAACTAGGCCTGATGAGGTACCCATGTACAAATGCAATCTCCCATAAGATAGTGAAAAGGAGAAAACATGTAGGAAAAAATGCCCCCCCAAAAGAGAGACATAAAAGAAATGAAGAGGCTAGAAGGCCCCCTAAAGATGATGCTACTAAAGATGTGGACCGCACCCCAAGTAGAGATTGTAGATGAATGAACTTGCTCTCAGTGAAAGTTTTGGTGAAGATGTTTGCAACCTACTCTGAAGACTGGCAAAATATCAAGTCAATGACCTGACTATGAATAAGCTCCTGAATGAAATGCATGTGAATATCTATGTGCTTGGTCTGCTGGTGCTAAACTAGATTCCTAAAAATCTTAATGGTACTCTAGTTGTCATAATAAATGATGGTGGGTTACCTAATAGGAATACCAAACTCAAAAAAAATCCCCTAAAGCTAAATAGCCTCAGTAGCTACATTAACAACTCCCTTGTACTCTACCTCTATGGATGATATAGAAATAGCATTCTACTTTTTGATAGACCAATTGATAGGATCAGAACCTAGAGAGAAATTGTAATTAGAAGTGGACTTGCGAGTCTGTGAATCACCAGCCTAGTTTGAATCTGTATATCCAACCAAGTCAACCTCTATGCCAAATTTGTAGTGAATCTCATATCTATGTGAACCTTATATGTAATGAAATATCCTCTTAGTTGCTTTCCAATATAGCTCATGAGGTTCCCGCATGAATCTGGAGACAAGTCCCACTATATATGATATGTCAGGCTTGGTGTGAGTCAAGTAGATGAGACTAACAACAAGTTTTTGATAACGAGTGGCATCAACCAATGGTGAATAACAATCAACCTCAAGCTTGAATCCTAATAGAAAGGGAGTCAAAGATGGCTTGCAACCAACCATGTGAAACTGAGCCAATAAGTCAAGAGCATACTTAGGATGTGTAAGAGAAATCCCTGAATCTAACTGTGAGATCACAATGCCAAGGAAGTAGTGCAAAAAACCTAAGTCTATCATGTCAAATCTATCCTAAAGAGATGTCTTCACCACTGTAATAGCTAATGAAGAACTCCAAGTGATCAAAAGGTCATCAACATATAGAACCAAAATCAAGAGCGAATCATCCTACCATAAGAAGTAGACATTAAGATCCAAGTGGCACCTAGTGAAACCCATTATGAGAAGGAAGGAATCCATCTTGGCATACCAAGCTCGAGGGGCCTATTTAAGGACATAGATAGATTTCCTAAGTCTACATACTAAGGAAGAATCTTGAACAAATCCTGGCAGCTGCTCCATGTAGATCTCTTCCTCTAGGTCTCTGTAAAGAAAGGCACTCTTCACATCCATCTGATGCACATCCCAACCATGTGCTATGGCAATAGCCAACGTGAGTTAGATAGAAGTCATCTTTGGAATGGGTACAAAGGTCTCTGAGTAGTCAATGCTTGCCACCTATGAGAAACCCTTGGCAACCAATTGCACCTTGTACTTATCAACTGACCCATCTACTGCAAACTTGGTCTTATATATTCACCTACATCGAACCATCTTTCTTCCCTTAGGAAGTGAAGTCAAATCCCAAGTGTGATTTTTGATTAAGGAAGAATATTCTTCCTCCATATCACTATCCCACTCAGGTACCCCCAATGCCTCTCAAAAAGTCTGTGGATTTGAAACTGTAGCAAAGAAGGCATGTGGATCTCTCTAAAAATCCCCCCTAGTACATCTATCATCTACGAGATCTCCTACCCAAGTGCTAGCACTCTCAAGTGTTTGTCTAGCCCAAAGTGGCCTAGAAGTGGGTGAGTCAGGTGCTAACTCCTCATCCTCTAACTGACTAGAGGTGGATGACTCTACATCACTGTCCTCACTGTCTGAACTTGAAGAAGAAGAAGATTTCTTTGGATCGAGAACCTGTTGTGGCTGATCTGAATCTGATGAGAAATCATCATGAAGAAGTAGATATGATGAGGGAGAAGAAGTGTCAAGTGTTGAGTCTTTAGGACTCTCCTAAAAATAGACACTTATCTTGATGAACAACTCATGAGTGACTAGATCTAGAAGGTGATATCCCTTAATACCATCTAGATATCCTACAAAGATGTAAGGCTTGGACCGACATTCCATAGCTTTGCATTTCTTCTTCAAAATGTAGGCCATGGTTGGGGATCCAAAAACTCTAAGGTACTCAACATCAAGTTTCCTTTTATGTCAAGATTCAAAGGGTGTTATCCCTTTCAAATCTTTGTGAGGAACCCTATTTTGAATGTAACAAGCACAATTGATGGCTTCAGCCCAATACTATGGTGCTAAGGATTTGGAATGAATCATACAACTACCCATCTCTTTGAAGAACCTATTTTTGTGTTCCACAACCTCATTCTATGAAGGATTATAAGTGACTATGTGTTGCAAATCAATCCCCTTTGTGGTGCAAAATTTCTCAAATATGATGTTGACATACTCCCCTCCATTATCAGTTTGAATAACCTTGATGGATTTCTCACTCTATTTCTCAACAAGAGCCTTGAAGTCTAAAAAATTTTCAAACACTTCAGACTTTTGTTTGATAAAATATATCCAAGTGTACCTAGACAAATCATCAATGAAAGTGAGGATGTACTTGGCCCTTATGAAAGATGGTTTGGGAAAGGGTCCTGATAAATCACATGACTAACTCCAAAGGTTGTGAAGCCCTCCAAGATTTGCCTTTGTTAAATTTTGCTTTGGGATGCTTTCCAAGGGAGCACCCCTCACAAAGTCCTTTTGAGAATTGGACACGAGGCAAGCCAATGACCATGTCATGTTTGCAAAGTTGCTCAAGGTAGCAGTAGTTAAGGTGGCCAAACCACTCATGCCATAATTTGCTAACTCCATCTGAATGAGTCAGCAATGTTGTTGGAGAAAAATCTGATGCAAACTGTGAGAAGGTGTATAACTTGGCTTGGTGATCTTCCCTACCCACTACCATTATAGTATCACTATGCAATCCTTGATAGCCACTAAATCTAGTGAAAACTCAACTCTCATGCCCCGACCAATGTGAGTGATTTGGTACACTGATAGGAGATTGGTTGAAAGAGAAGGAACACTTAGAACATTATTGAATGTTCCTCCTTCCATTTCAATTGACCCTCTCCCTACAACAAAAATTGATGTGTCATCACCCAAACTAATTGAAGTCATGCTACAAGGCTCTAAAGATGAAAACTCAACTAGTGAAGAGCCCATGTGGTGAGAAGCACTCGAATCAATGACCCATGATTATGTAGAAGTTGTAGTAACTACAAGGGTATTTCCCTTTTCTTTCTCCCTACCCTTGCCTTTTTCCTTTGTAGAATCTTGGGTAGATGAATTTTGCTTGATGGACTCTGGAACACCTATGCTGTTCTTCTCTAGAAGATGAGTTAGGTGATCTATTTGTTTATTTATTAATTTGTGATCATCATTCCCTATCTTTTTAAAATAGGCACACTTAACCTTCTCCTTCTTAGTTTTAGCATTAGAAGATGAAGACTCAGTGTTGTTTTTGGTAGGATTGGTGTTTTCTTTCTTCTTCTCCTGGTCCTTGTTCTTTTTCTTATTCTCCTTTGTTGAAGTCTTATCCTTACCATTTCCAGCTATCAAAGCTTTGGGTTGAGTAGACTTCATTGTGCCCATTTGAATTAGCTTATCTTACTCCCTAGTCAAGCTGGCAATGAATGAATCCAAAGAAGGCATTTTCCATGTAGTGCCAAGGGCACTTTTTGTGGCATGGAAGGTGGAGACAAAGACTAAATAGCTTAGACCTAACTTTACAAGAATAAAAAGGATGAGTTGATCATCTTTCTTCTCTATCCCACATTCTTTCAATTACAATCTAAGGGCCTTAAACTTAGTGAAGAAGTCTTGTAAGGTGTCAAAGTTTCTAGGACTTATACTTATGATTTCATTTTCAAGCTCATGACCTCTCATCTCATCAAGCTTCCCAAATAAATTTTCTAAGGTGTCTCATATGTCATTGGGAGTCTAGGAGGATTATAGATGGAAGAGAAGTTATAGAGACACAGACAAGCTTAGTAATCCATAGGCTTCATCACTACAGTTATACCACTTGACCTTTTCAGCATCAGTGTTGGGTTCTACTTCAGTACCCATGGTGATCCTATATACCCTTTGCTTCTAAGAATGATTGAAATTTTAACCTTCCATTCATGATAGTTAAAAAGTGTTAGGGGTTTAAGTTGAAAATAATCCATTTTTAGCTGAATTTAGGTGAAGTTGTGTTGATTGCAAGTTGTGAAATTATGCAGAAAGGAGAATAAAAGCAAAGATTTGCAAGTTGTGAAAAAAAATCACACCCTACTGAAATATTGATCCCCCCCAAAAAAATATGAAATTGCATGCTCAAAAGATTTCAAGCTCAGTTGAGAATGTGTCTTCGAGTAATCAGTGCAAGACTTAAGCAAACAGGACGTCGGACTCAGCCAAAAATGCGTCCCGAGAGACCCAAATTTTTGGCACTTTATAAACTAGTGAATTTTTGACAAATAACAAGCCTAAACTATGGATAATTGAATTACAAACACTTTTTAAAAAAAATTCACCCAAATATGAGCTACCATTTGCAAGATATTAAAGGTTCAATTTTCTTGTAAACTAGTGTTTTTGCAAAAAAAAAGCGCTAAAACATTAAAAAATCCCTGTTATGAGAGAGAAAGTGGCCTTCCAACCACTCATTAGGTTTGGCATGAAACAAGGAATCCAAAGGAGGTTTGTGTGAGGGGGAATTAACCTCTCGCCAACCCAAGCCTCACCCTTCATCTTCGACAGGTGAAGATACAAGTTTTAAATGAAAACCCCCAAATTACAAAACTGTCTAAAAAACTAAATATTCAATCAAATTGACTGATTTTTGTTTTACAAGTCAATTTTAAACTGAAAATAATGAAGCAAAGATAGAATTTATGGATGCCACATGTCCAAGGGGTGCCAAAAACAAACAGTCCAGAATTTATCTTGCAAAAAAGACAAAACAAATATAGACCTGTTGGAAACCATACAGCCTACTTGGTGCCTTGAAAATAGAGAAAATAAGATGGAATCTACTAACTTTAATGCACAACAGGTCTGGGCAGAGTAAGACAAGGAAAATGCACCATATTTAGAAAAAAAATAGACCTATTTTAGACGTCGTACAACTGATGGCATGGCAGAAGTGAAGGCACCTTGTTGTTTCTTGGCGTAGACCAAAAGTTGCTTGCAAAAGAACAAACCTACAGACTTGAGCATCGTACGGCCTGATGGCATGGATGGAAGGAAGGACTTCTACTATTGGAACTAAAGGTGCCTTGCTAGAAGGAGTGTGGTGCAAACTATCAAAAGCTAAGCGCAGACTTGCAAAATCTTGGTGTGGACTGAATGCTACTCCTCCCTCTACTACTCCACACAATAATGGCACCTAGGCTAACTATTGAACTAGGCCCTAAAGTGAAGATAACCAAGACACCCAAAGGCCAATGATTCCCAAGAAAATGATACCAGAAATGATATATATATATATATATATATATATATATATATATATATATATATATATATATATATATATATATATATATATATATATATATATATATATATATATATATATATATATAATTTTAGATCAGATTTAGAAAATAAAAAAACAAAGAGAACTCCACTCCTCTTGATTTCAAAATGAACTAAAAACATAACCAAACACATAATTATTATTCTTTCTTTGATAACATATTGGAGTTGTTGCTAGAATATAGATAATGTGAGTGCAATGGAGATGTGATCACACGAGATGAAGCAAGTGCACACCACATAGATGCTAAAGCAATTTGAAAATAACACAAGAACATAAATTACACAAGACAAAATAGAGAAAACCAAAATCTGATTAACATGAGATGGCCAAAGTAAGAAATACATATAGGAGAGTACATAAGTAACTCCTCCACAAAAGGTGGACAAGGCACCCCAAAAATAGAATGTAACTCCTCCATGAAAGGTGGTGACAAGGTGCTAAGAATAGAGAAGTAACTCCCATCAAGGGAGTTACACATGACATTCTTATGACACCTATGACACATCTATGACACACACTTCCACATATGTTAGCCTATCCCACAAATGTAGGAAAACTCCATGTATGCACAAGAAATACAATTTCCCTAATTAATAAATAGGGAAAATAAAAACCTACACTAATAAATGAACCCATCGATACTCAATCTTTCCCTTGACCAAAAGTGCTTAATAAGAGGTTTTTGTGGTTTATAAAGATCATTGAGAAAGGCTAAAGCATCCAAGACTTATCCATAAGGATATATTCTTATCCAAGTAGAAACCCTAAGCTAGGATACCTCAAGTATAATGGTGGAAGAGTAGATTGTAAAGAAACAAAAATGAATTATAACTATTTATGTTTCTCTAATAATGAAAAAATAGATGTATTTATATAAGTGGATCTAACCCTAAACCCTTATAAAAGTTTAAGCTAATAGGTTTGGCCTAGTTGACCTAGTATCATTATTGACAAAAACTCACTAGGTCATGGGCTAGGTCAGCCAAGAGCTGACTTAGACCCTAAATAAGTTTTGCCAATAAGAAACCTAGTCATGTAAACTATCAAAAGAGGCTTTAGATTAGGAAAAAGGGTAAAAAATGTGGTGAATGGCTATAAGAGTGTGAAAAAGAGGAGTAATATCTTAGGGGAATGTTGTTAGGAGTTGGTTGGTAATAAGTGGTAATAAGGGATAACAATCCTACAAAGAACTAATGGTTTTCACACCCCTTTTTTGATGTACCCCTTAGGGTACACATTTAAATAGATTGATACTCGATGGGTTATTGCAAGATAGAAAGCATTAATAATTGATAAAATGTGAAAATATTATGTTTATACAATTTATATGCTTGAAGGATTCAAATTATTATCTACAATGATCATCTAAGCTATGCCATATTATACTTATTATTTATACTATACCTCTTCCCATTATACCATACCCTTAACCATTTACCAACTAGTTAATTTTATCTAATCCTTCCTATCACATTTGGCCTTGGTTTTGATTCATTTGTACTTTAGGCATGTTAAGTGGTTAATGATGGATTTATTTATGATAGTTGTTTCATAATTACATGTTCAAATGATAGTATATGAAAGTAGTATAAAAGTCCTCCTACAAATTTCAATCTTCCTTTGATGTTATATTTGATTAATTCCACTAATTATAACCACCTTTGGTTAAATCAATGTCCCACCTTATGCTATTAATTATAACCACGAATGGGAAGATTAG
Organism: Torreya grandis; assembly: GCA_037957365.1. NCBI lineage: Eukaryota > Viridiplantae > Streptophyta > Pinopsida > Cupressales > Taxaceae > Torreya > Torreya grandis. The sequence continues at coordinate 5,416,031 of JARHVA010000321.1, forward strand.
TACCACTGACCTTTTTTCATTATTTCCTAATTATAACTACCTATGGGAAAAATAGGAACAACACCTTTTACTATACATTAACATATCACTTTTCCATTATTATTATCATTCACCTTGACATTTGCCTTTTACCTAAACCTACTAGTGTATGCAATAGGAAGTGCACCAGATCTATAAATCAATCTTAGGTCAGAGAAGATAGATCCTACTTACAATTTTGATTAGGGATACATTAGATAATCAGGGTCATGACCAATATAGACCCACTAGACCTAGCCAAGGGATATATTACCATAATAATATCACTATAGAGGGTTCAAAATCCTCTAGTCAAGAAAAACTACATAATAGCCCTAGCTAGGTCCTTTATTTTCATATTCACTAAATTAATAAGTAAATTAAAATCTAATTTAGTAATCACAAATCTTGTGACACAAAGCGGGGGTTAGTAAACAATAAAATTAAAATTTTATAGGAGAATCCTAATTAAGTTAGAGATAATTACCTAGAAGAAGAACCCATCGAGACTCAATATCTCCCGTGGCCAAATTATTTTATAAGAATTAGTTATGGTTTGTACAAATAACTAAAAAAGGCAAAAGCATCCAAGACTTCTCTAAAAAACTAGATTCTTCTCCAAGTAGAAACCCTAAGATAATACTCCTCAAGTAAAATGGTAGAAGAGTAGATTTTAAAGAAGTGTAAATGAATAATAACTCTTGTCTTATCTATAAGAATGTAAAAATGGATGTGTTTATATAGGTAAATCTAACCCTAAACCCTTCCAAAAAATTTGGCTGATAATGTCAACCTAATTGACTTAGTATCACAATTGACAAAAATTAACTAAGTTATATTCTAGGTTGGCTAAGGGATAACCTAGATCCTAATAAGTTTTTTCAATAAGGATACAATATTGAAGTGGCTGACATAGTCATGTAAACCATCAAAAGGGGGTTTAAGTTAGGGACAAGGTTAATGAAGGCTGAAAATGATTAGAGGATTGTTCAAAATAAGAAGCAAATCTTAGGGGAATGGTTTTAAGAGCTAGTTGTATTGATAGCAAGTGAAAATAAGGTATAATAATCATGTGAAGCACTAATGTTATGCCCATCCCTTTCCTGATTCACCCTTTAGGGTATGCACTTAGAGAGATTGAGACTCAATGGGTTCATGCAAGATAAAAAGTATTAGTAGTTTATAAAGTTTCAAAATATTATGTGTATACATATGTCCTACTCAAAGCTCATCATATGTCACTTAGGTGAAATAGGGGATGGTGATTTGAAAAAATAACATATCAACACACAATGTTGAGGCTAAAAAAAAGTTGTAGTATTTTTAAAGCAAAAATAACCAAAATTTAAATCACTAAAATGGAAATAACTAAAAAATAAATGTAATGCATACCTTGACTTACCTTTATCATTGGATTGTTTTATATTTTATTTATATTATTGATTGTGGAGGGAATAGGGACTACTTTTTATAAACCCAAGATTATAAAATTAAAGAGCAAAGACAAAAAAAACATAGAAAAGCCAAGATAACTGGTGATATGTGAATGAGACAAACTTGTAAATTTGGCAAGATAGGGTGACAAGTGATATGTTAGACCAAATGACCAATTCAAAATTTAGAGTAAATCAGGTAACCAAAAATCTAAGGCTACTAAAGACTAAAAAACTTAAACAAGTAAACCTTAAGTAAGAAAGGCAAACTCACCAAGTCAAACCAAGGATACATGTAAAAAAGCATGGTAATAAAACATCAATGTGAATCTTTATTTAAAAAAATATGGGTAATAAAAAATGGTAAAATAAAATTGATGAGTGAATAATAATAATCCTTACTCAATCATCAATAGAAAAAGGTGCATAAAAGGGAAAACAATATTTATGAGTGAGAAGTAACAAGCCAATCTCACTCAATAATGAAAAAGGAAATAGACTCAAGTGTCCATAAAAAGGGTGGTACAATAATGATAAATGGTAAAATAAAGTAAAGTATGTCTAGAAATGTGGAGCCATGGTGTAAAGTTATAAATCCATAGTTTCTCAAACATGTTTTTCTTTAAGGATAGATAAAAACTAAAATAAATTAGTGTTATCATGTTTTTAAGATGTGAAAAAAGGACAAAAAGAAGAATGGAAAACATAATTAGAATCATAATTTTCTTGTCAAGGTGGGAAATGAAATGGGTGGAGCGTCGAATGAAGGAGAAACTAAGGTAGAGGACCTCTTTATCAAAGTCAAGACACTCAAATTAGTTTTGTTAAAACAAGAGGACTTTTGACCTTAAGGAATATAAAGAACTTATCATATCCACATATGTCTTAGGTCAATGAATGAAGTGTGTATATCATTCCATGAAGGTTACATGTATGAAAATTAAAATGGACCTACCTTCACATTATGTGTTCCTAGTTCTTCAAGACCCCTTATAGAGCCATCGATTTACTACAAAGATTGGGTACTTGTGTGATAGATTAGGTAGTACCATAGATTTTATTGAATTCTCCTATTTTAATCTACTAGCCTACTACACCCCAATGAAACTCATTTCTATTATAAGGCTGACTATGGAGTTTGAGATTTTATGGGAGATAGGAGATGTGATTGTAATCATGTCTTTTGGTGTGAGTTTGAATTTTAAATTTTTTATGTTGTCTTTTATTTAAAATGATTCGTATTTTAACTTTATTGATTAATTTTTCTATTCCTCCATACAAACTTGGAGAACCAAACATGGGTGCTAAAGATGATTTTCATTTGAATACTTGGGAATTTCTTGTTAAGAGAGAGAAGTTAGAGAGCACGATATCTAAAAGTCTCATAAATTTAGGTGAAATGAAAGGAAAGGAAATAATGCTATCTTGACTTTAACCTTATTTTATCCAATGTAGAGTGAAAGGAAAGGAAATCAAGAGGAATGAACCATGAAACAATTTGAAGTACTTAAAATCACAAAAAAATGTTTTAAAGGGTGAAAAAGGAATAAAATGATAGAAAAGTGTGATTCATTATCATAAGAATAAGGTAAATTTAGGAAAACATGCTAGCATATATTTTTGTGCAAATTTCATCTACAAAATAAGTAAAATATCAAGTTTAGAATAAGGATAAAAAGCTCATAATCATTACAAAATTATAGAAAAGGAATGAAAAAGATGGTGATTTTATGAGGAAGGCTCAGTCTTATCCATGGTTTTACACTACAAATCATAAAAGAGAAACCCAATGGGGTTTATAAAGCATGTGAAAAATAAATGGGATAAGAAAAAGATGGTATTTGTGAGGAAGGCTAGGTCTTGTCCATGGTCTTACACTGCAACTCACAAAAGATACACCCAAAGGGTGCCAAAAAGTGTGTAAAAAGTATGAAAACAAAGAGGATAAAAGTACATCATGAGGAATATTGGGTCTTATCCATGGTTTTATAATGAAACTAATGATAAAAAGGAAAGCCAAAAGACCAAAAGGAAGGACTAAAGTTTGTGAAAATAGAGAATTTTTGCAGAGGGTGAGACCCATGTAAGTATTCTACAAAAAGTGCTAGATAGATATCACATATAAAGTATAAAAATAAGAGAGAATGTATATTAATGGCTATATAAATGATGAGAATTTGAGAGACAATCCTCTGTGTTTTATAAAGTTTCTTGAATTTAAATTAGTTTGGTAGCATATAATGGAGAATAAGAGTTGGCATTGCAAGATTCCCCAAAGGGTAATTGGATGTAGGATGGGTATCGTAAGATACCTTAGAGTCTGAAATGATATGTGGGTAGGCATTGTAAAATTCCCCAAAGATAATAGTAATGTGTGGATGGGCATCTCAAGATACCCCACAAGCTAAAAAGAGGAAGGAAAGAACACCCCATATAGTGTCTAAATGGATTCAAGTTGTCTAAGAAGATTTTGATAAGGGATTTCATGATGTTAGATAAAAGGAAAAGGACACTAAGTAAAAATAATGAGAGAGAGAGAGAGAGAGAGAGAGAGAGAGAGAGAGAGAGAGAGAGAGAGAGAGAGAGAGAGAGAGAGAGAGAGAGAGAGAGAGAACTAAGTTAGCTAAATAGAGAATCAAGGTCAACAAAAAGAGTATAAAGTTGACTGGGTCAACTATGTACTACTAAAAATAAGGCATAATAGTATAGAGTCAAATATGTTGAAGGAGTAATGATAGATAGAATATAAAAGAGTATATATTCGACTAGGTTGACGTAGTATTGCAAATAAGGAGAAACATAATCTAATAAGGATATAGGGTTAACCAGGGCAACTTAATACTATAGATAATGGAAATCACAATCTATAAAATATGTGTCAAATAGAATGATAGAGTGTTAAAAATAGGGAAATATTTTGAAATGTAATTTAAGTAGGAATGGAAGAAAAGACAAAAAAGTAGATCAATGAGAATGATCCAATTGGCACACAATAAAAAATATTGCACCATTGATGGCCAATATAAGTTTTTATAATATAATATATAATGATTAGAGAGAAAGCAATCAAATGAAAAGTAAATGTTAACTAAATGGTCATCCTAACTATTTTTAGATTATTATAAAGTTTTATTTTAAGTTTGATAGGGAAGTTGGCTAAAAATAAGGAACTAGAAAACATTCTATGGTTGGTTTCAGGATGTTTGAACTGAAAGGGATCTATGTTGGCAATGGTACTAGATTGGTAGTGGGGCCTACCCCCTCACTTTATAAGACCATAGAAATAAGGGTGTCAAGCACTTTACAAATATATACCACTAACCACATGTTTATGCTTGGCTATAAAACCAACTCAGCTTTCCCCTTGGTGATGAAATCTATGTAAGTAGGCCTTGGGAAGACAAATGTTAAATGCATTTTGAAATTTTTGATTTGGTAGAGTGTGAAAAAAGATCAAAATAGTGAAACTAAACAATATATTTAAAAACCACCTAATTAAACTGTGTGATCTAATCTATGCATGTAAATAGCTAAAAATGAAAGTGTGAGTTAATTACTAGCATATATTTATTAATTCCTAAATTAAGAATGGCATAAAGTCAGTTTAGATGACATTATATGCAAGAATTATAAATATAGTCAGTAGTGTCACTATTTTTTTATAGAACCAATATTATTTAAGAACTAAGTTGAACAGGTTGACTTAGTCTTTTAGACAAAAGGCAATCTACAAAACTAAGTCGACCAAGTTGACTAGTTTGTTGTAGGATTGTAGTTTTGAAGAGTGTATACTTGCACAAAATAAAACTATAATTAAATACTAAATTAAAAGAGAGAAAAATAGAAGAACCTTAGTGGGCTTGTAATTTTTTTATTGAATTACCTTGAATGTTGCTTATAAGTTATACCAATGGAGTTGAATGGGTCAACCTAGTTCTATGAAACCCTATTTGTTGAAGCCTATTAGATGACTAAATCAATCAGGTCAACTTAGTTTGTTATCTAGGTGCTAACTATAAGACTAAGTTGACCTATTCAACATAGTATACTATTCTAGGACTAAATAATAATATTGTGTTGACCTACTTGATCCAGCAACTTATATCTAATAAAGACCTACATAGAAAGGATAGAATCATTTTAATGTAACTATGTGTTAAAATTTCACACAAAAGTTATAAATATACTAGCCTAGTCAACCTAGTATCAAAAATATATAAAAATAATAAAATGATAGAAATTAAAGGCATGAAATAAAACATGAAATGGTTAGATTCACATTGGCTTCACTAGAATGTATGCAATGGAAAATTCAATAGATCTATAAATCAATCCTAGCTCAGAGAAGATAGATCCTACTTACACTTTCGATTGGAGATACATTACATAATTGGGATCATGACCAATATATGGACCGGATAGACCTATCCAAGGGATATCTTACCATAATAATATCACTATGGAGGGTTCCAAAGCCTCCAATCAAGCAAAACTATGTAATAACCCTAAATAGGTCCTATGTTTTCATACTCACTAAACTAATAAAAAGTAAATAAAAATCTAATCTAGTGCTCACCAAAGCTTTTATAACAAAGTGGGGGTTAGTAAATAATAAAAGTAAACATTCATAGGAGAATCCTAACTAGGATATCTATAGGTAAAACCCTAATTCATGGATAGATAATATTATTTAAAAGCCATCACTTATGCTACTTCTATCTACTAAAGAGAGGAATAATGTTTTAGATACTTGGAAGATGAACCTATCAAAACTCAATCTTTCCCTTGCCCAAAGGTACATTGAAAGAGGTTTTTAATGATCAGTATGAAAGACCAAAGAATTCAAGACTTCTCCATAAGAATAGATTATTCTCCAAGTAAAAACCCTAAACTAAGACTCCTTAGGTAGAATGGTGGAAGAGAAAATTGTAAAGAAGCACAAATGAATAATAACTCTTGTCTTCTCTCTAAGAATGGATAAATGGATGTGTTTATATAGGTTTATCTAACCCTAAACCCTTCTAAAAGTTTTAGCTGATAAGGTTGACCTGATCGACCTAGTATCACAATTGACAAAAAATAACTAGGTCACAGACTAGGTTATCCAGGGGCTGACCTAAACCCTAATAAGTTTTTTTAATATAGATATAAGGTTGATGTGGCTAACATAGTCATGTAAACTATCAAAAATGGGTTTAGGTTAGGGAAACAACTAAAGATGGTGTAAAATGACTAGAGGAGTGTGTAAGATAGCAGTCAAAGCTTAGGGCAATGGTTTTAAGATGGTTAGATTGATAACAAGTGGAAATAAGCTACAACAATCTTATGAATTACCAATGTTCTACCCACCCCTTTATCGATGCACCCCTTAGATTGTACACTAAGAGGGATTGAGAATCGATGGGTTCTTACAAGACATAAAGCATCAGTAATTGATAAAATTTTAAAATATTATGTTTATATAGTTGGTACTTAATTTGAAGTATTTCACCACCTTTTAAATAGGCAAAAATACAATGAATTGAGGACCTAATGGAACTATGTAGGCAATTCTTGATTAATATTGAATTCAAATCAATCACCCCTTTTCTTTGCTCTCACCATTTTACAAGTTGGACTATTTTGTGTCTCATAATTCTTGATTGAGATACCTAGAAAATTCCAAAAACATCTGAAATAGTTTCAAAACCCCTAAATATTTAAAAAATCCTAAAAATCACAAAAACATGAAAATTGGCTTAGAATTTCTATGTGAAATATAAATTCATCATAATTTTCTAGGATGAGCCATCTTATATATTCCACTTAATTTCTAGACCACCTTGGTCTTTTTCCTCCCATTTTTGAGAGAATTATATTGGCCTGAAGTTTGCATAGACTATGTAGGTAGCACCTGGATACATGGGGTATCATAAGTTAGCTCAGCTACACCTTTCTTTTTTTTGGACCATTTATTTTCCTTAAGGATTATGAGACCCATAACTATCTCATAAGTAACCACTTATCATTTAGTTTCCCCATTCTCATTGGCCTCAAGCCCTACACTCTCACCATTTTATAAAAATATATTATGAACATTATGTATTTGACTTTGATATAGTAATGACCACTTGGATTCATCTTAATATCTCACCATTTTGTGAGTTCATTCTCCTTCCAAGCCATATATGTAGTAGGAGTTATGAATTTAGTTCATTAGTGGATACTCATCTCTTGAATTTTAGTGTGTTTTTAACCTAAACCATGTTCTCACTCTTACATAATTTATTTGTGTTGATATTATCATGATTGTGAAATTTTATCCCCTCTTTTATCACACACTCACCATTTTACGATATCATTTCAATTTTATTCTACATGTTAATCATGTTTTCTTATCATCCATTATATTCTATCCCATATCCTGGGAGAACTACATTTGGCTTGAAGTTTACATTAAGTATTGTGTCCATGAAACTATGTAGGCAACATCTACTTGCCTAGTGCATCTAGAGTCAGCTCAACTACCCCTTTTATTCTATCCACCCCATGTTTTTTTGTTGTGTCATTGTTTCCCTATAACATAAGGGAAACTTTGTGCCAATTTTCATTATGTTGTATATGTGTCATTAATACCTAAATTAAGGGTCACTCTATCGTAAAAAGTAACACCTCTATTACACATGTAAAAATAATTTATTTTTTATTTTCACTAATATTATAATTAACAATTGTTTGTGTAGTATTGTTTGTTTATCTTTAGTTTGTTTATTTTTGTGATTTTAGAGTAGTTTTTTACTACTCTTTTATTTACTTTGGATTGTTTAGTTGTGTTTGGATATTTTTTTTGTTTTTGTTTATCACTCTTTTTTTCACTTTGTTTTTTTGTGTGTTTGTTTTTATAAGTGTTTTATTGTGTTTTTATTTGTTTATATTTTATTTTATTTTTAACTTTTTATTTATTTGTTTCTCAGTTATCATAGGATTATTACATTTTTTTTGCACTTAAGTCTTGATTATCCTTATCATGTACTTTGGTTGTAACTTTTTGTATTTAGTCTTACACTTGATTTATTTGTTCTATTTTGGATTTGATTGATCATATCTTATCCCTAGGTTATTTATATTTACATTTAAATTAATTTTTCCATGCTTAAGATATGAATTATCATTTTAGTTATCCATAACTATCATGCACAATATCAAAATATACAACAAAACCATGCTCACAAAGTCTTCTATCAATCACAACATCTCTTCAATAGTCACAAACCAACCAACTATATTAACACATGCCTCAATCCATGAGTAATAAACAAGTGAAACAAATGATTTATTATGTGTTTATACAAAAGATAATCTTGGAATAAGAATCTGTATGAGTCATAAAACATAATTAGATGATAATATCAAAATAAATTCCCCTACCTTATCCATCTTTTTGGACCTCCCGTTGAGACCCATTTAACAACATGATTTTTATCAGTATATATCTCAAGTTTTTTTGAATGTGCATCTTCAAAATCACATTTAGGATAGAAATGTGTTTTTATCCTTTATCATTGCCATATTTTTGGGCCTCCCTCTAAGACTAATTTAACAACACCATTTTTCAACCTATATTATGTGTTTTTTTGAATTTGCATCTTTGAACTCACATTTAAGCTATAAATGTGTTGTTATCCTTTTTCAATATATGTGTTCCTAATTATAATTGCCTTTCAAAAAATTAGTGTGTTTCTTTTTCTATTCTTGATTATAACTACCTTTGGACAAATCAGTGTTTCCATTTTTGTTCCTAATTATAACCACCCTTGGGAAAATCAATATTTTTTCTTTTTGTTTTTTATTATAATCACCTTTGACCAAATTAATGTTTTCTATGTGGTTACTGATTATAACCACCTTTGGGCAAATCAATATCTATCTCAATAGCCTATTGGGGAATTTATTTGTGCCACTACTTATAACTACCTTTGGATAAACTAATATCATACCTTTTGTTACTAATTATAACATACTTTGGGTAAATTAGTGATTTTTCAGCCATTACTATATATAACGACCTTTGGTAAATTCAATAATCCCACCCCCTTTTTCATTTAGATTATGTCATTTTATTCATTTTGAGGGACAGTTCAATGATTCTATAAGTTTTATTGATTCCTCCCTTAAGGGGATTTCAAGGGCTTATCAATGGCCCTTTGGGGCCTAAGCCATTTATATTAACAAATTTTTCATTCTTTCAAAATACATTACTTTGATTGTGTCTTGCAATGCCTTCTCAAGTAGGGTAAAATTGTAGACACTTAATTTTGTCCACTCTTGTGCTTAAACTAGCATTCAAATTAATTACTAAAAAATGACATATTTTAATCTATAAATCACCTGAATTACCAAAATTCATCCATGTAAGGCATTTAATTAACCATAAACATGATGAGGATCTTATTTGGTGTATTATCCTATTTGCATCACTAACCTAGTTTAGTTCTAACCCTTGTCAAATTACAACCTAGTAATTTGACACTTTTGGCATGTCAAGCTATTAATTCATGACATTTAAAACAATTTCCAAAAGCTTAAAATCACTAAGAAAGACTAAATATTGAAAATCCTAATTAAATTTCCTAAACACAAATTCTAAATCAAATTAGTGAAATTCATTTAATAAAAAAGGAATTTTAGCAAAAAATGAAGTCAAAGAGCCAAATAAGCTAATAAAGTGATTTATTATCTCATAAATATTTAAAAATATGATTCACACCTCACAAATATCTAAAGTAGGTTGTCATGCCTCAAAAATATCTAAAACTAAGGTGTCAAGTTTTCATGAGTGCCTTAAACCCACCCAAAGTTACACTAACTTAACCAAGGTTAATTTAGACTCAACCCAAGTTAGAATTTAACTTGACCTACCCATGGTTACATTTATTTTTTTAATCTATAAATATAATTTCCCACACCATTGTTTAAGAATCTTTTGTGTGTAAGGTTATTTTTTTGGAATACTTATTGAAGCCTTTAATAGTAGTATTATTTTTCCAAAATTATTTCAAGTTTCACATCAATCCACAAGTGACTATTGAAAATATGATACTACCTTTAAAGAGCATTGATAAAAGATTAAGATCATCATAAGCTGATCTTGAAAATTATTATGCCAACAAGTAAGCATCATATGCGACAAAGGGAGGTAAAAAAAATTGTATTGTATTGATCTCTATTTTGTGCTCTTGCTTATTGTGTTATGCTCCCCCTAGTTCTTAGGCTAGAGGGTTTAGTCTTAGTAAATTGTTTTTCTTAGTGTTTTATCATTTGGACTTACAAGAGAGTAATATACTTATTATTTCCTCTTCAAAATCCTAAGGTAAAATCACCATGTACATTGATCACTCCTATGCTAAGGCCTTTTAGGCCTATGTCTCTCCAATTCTAACCCCTGCCAATGGTTGTAACCCATCACCATATGCCTGTAGCTATATTATGACCTCTACCACTAGTCAAAATAAGCTTGCCTAGGTGAGGGAAAATGTAACCATAAGATAATCCAATGTGGTAGGTCGTATGGTGGCATCACCCCATCTAAAATCTCATGTTATTCCACCATAACCAAGGCTCCCCATCTAACCTCCTCTATCATAGGATTTGTAAACCCAAAAACTATATAGGTATCAAATTTCATATATATGTGTGTGTGTATCAAGTCATCTATCTATCATAATAAAAAATGTAACTAGTGTTTTATATCTAAAACTTAAATCAAATTAAAATATTTCTCACTAGTGTTGGTATCATCGATCAAAGTCTTTCCATCTACTTACTCATCAAGTACCTCCTCTATCAGCTACCTTTACAATAAGGAAAATAAAAGTGTTACCACTTGAGCCCACTATAGTCTTATCCTTAATGGTATCTCTATGGATCAACTATGTCTTAGATCTACTATAATATCCTTATATGTGATAGCTATCACCTACATCTCTTTTGTCAATGGTGTCTCCATCTCTAATGAGCTCACAGTGGATGATATTGCTTTTGTTGTGGTGTTTTTTTTCTCCCTCCTCCCCTACATCCACATCCATTATTTCATCTCCTCATGGCTTCACTACTTCTTTTTATCATGCTCGACTAGCCCATGGTTTATCCCATCAATACCTAATCACCATTTATCTCCATAGGTACCCCTTCACCTCCTCTCCCTCTTAGCTCTCTATCATGTCATGCCCAATAAATAGGCACTACTAGAAGATCCACTATATGGGTAAGTCCTAGCTATCTAGGTACATGAGCCACTAGATGAGGCTCCACCCATAAAGTCTAGTAGCCCATGATCCACAAAAGTGTTAAACCTATAGCAAGGGTAGACTAATTAGGCCATATGAAAACTATATAAGTGTATAGATGCCACAATATCTACCCTTGTGTGTTTGTCTGTAAAGCTAGAACATGGGGCATAGCTCATGATACATGATCTTGCCTTCATCAAATGACCTAACGCAACCTATCATTGATCACATGGGGTAACCCAACTAGTTAATACATAAAAAACCTCTCATATATCCATATGCTCAAAATTATAATAGGTATCATCATCTTTTATCGCCTAGATATCATCCCATACATATCATGCATGCTCTAGACCTAAATTATATAACCAAAATCATATAACACTCCTTGATCTAATATCGATTGGCATAAGGATATCACATATAGTGGTACATTGCTATTTGACTTGTGACACTACACTTGTGTTGTCACAAGTCTTATTGCATCATTTCAGATGTCCAAAATGGCTATGAGATATAAATTGAACAATCTTACTCGTAACCAAGGTATATGCTATTTGATCTTATTACCGAATTGACTAAGGCTTATATCTCATCCTTTGACTCTAGTGTATCAATAATCATTGATGTCTCACTTATCAAAAGTCTAAGAAATGCATGAACATCTTCTAACATGATATCCACCTCAATTATGTCCCCCTCCACCTCCCACCAAAAAGTGTTGGTCAATAATTCCCATGCTCCTAGGAACTTGACAATGAGATCAACACTTAGTGGGATCAATCTCATCTCCATAATTTTGTTAAAGCCCAAAGTGACTAATCAAGCCCTATCCATGTCAGCTAATCACTCCAATAAATTTAGTAGCCATGGTGCATCCATAAGTGCCAAAATCTCTTATGTCTCTATAAAATATCATAGGACAAAGGATGTATTAGATCTTAACATCATAATAATTAAAACACATTATTATACATTCTTAAAAATGTACACATTGACTACTTCATCAACTTATTTTATTTAGTTTTTTAGTCTTTCTATTTTTATTCATCATCAACCTATTTGATACTAAATCAGCCCTATTATAGTCTTGTTATAATGCATCATCCCACTAGTACAAATTTGGTCATAATATTTTAGACTGTACTTTCTTATTTGATACTAAATCAACCCTTTTCTAGATTTAACATACTACATTGGCCCTTTGGTACACAATCATCCCCTTTTAGCAAACTGTATTGTCCACATATTACCAACTACATCAGCTAGAAGTTACTATGTCAACCATCTTATTTTTCCAAACTATGTTGACCTATTGGTATGAATTAATCCACCTTGAGTAATACTATGTTAGACATTGATACATAGTCAACCCCTTATTTCTCTCTTACCTTATAAACTGAGTCGATCGGGTTGACTCCATTCTTTATTTATAGTGACTTTTTGACCATTTACCATAAATTCCTTAGGCATTTATTAGTCTAATCTTTTCATACCTAGTGTCCCTTTATACCCCTAGTCTACCTAAAACTTTCCTAGGGTTAGTTTTAATATCTAAATTGTGCCTACCATTTAATTTTCTATATCTATCTTAATTTCAAATAAAATTGTTCAAAATTTTGAAATTCATGTTTTCTTAGTTGTGTTACACTAGTTATGGTTGTTATATGTCCTACAAATTTTAGTTGTCATCTCCTCACCATGGTCACTCTCTAGTCTTATATTAGGTCTTTTAGAGCAATGTTTTCTTATAATAGTAAAAATAATGAATAAACTATTTTTCACCCTATTTACATTTACTATTTAAAATTATTTACGTATCAAATATTAACAACCAGATTTTATTTTTTGATCATTTATTTGTTTCTACTATTTATTTTTTCAAACTGATAAATGGTATGGAATCTCAACATTGTAGAGAATATTTTCACATATTACGTGCATTTTTTGTAAAAAATTCAAATTTTCACTCTTTTTCACTAATTTCTATAGGTTCACCTAATATTCCCTACATTAGATACCTTCATATTTCTTTCACTCCATTTCTTATCTACATCAATAAGGTAAGTAAAGGTGTGTGTTTTTTAATTATATCCTTTCATTTATCTTATTTACTTCTTACTACAATTTATTTATCTTCATCATTATGTATTGCTATGATCTTTCCCTAAAGTACCATCCCATGTTGCACCTACATGACACATGATGAACTTAAAGTGGGGCATATGTATACACATAATATTTTCAAACATTATCAATTACTGATGATTTATCTATTTTAAGAACCTAGTGAGTCTCAATCTCTCTGAGTACATGCTGTAAGAGGTACACAAGGAAAGGGGTGGGCAGACCAAGTGTGTTATAGGATTATTGTCCCACCACCACTTGCTATCTTCATAATATTATCCTATACACTTCTATAATATTTTCCTCCTCTCTTACACACTCCTCTAGGTAATACACCATCTTTCTTAGCCTTTATCTAAACCAGAACCCCTCTTTGACATTTACCATACACTATTGGTCTATCCCAACCCTATATTCTTATTGATATCTAAACATTATAGGTCTAGGTTAGCCTTAAAGAGTAAGAATACAAAGCAAATTATTCCATGTGTTAGTAGATAAAACTTGAAATAAGCATAAAATACATAATGTGCTAATCCTACTCCCTCAAGGGGTTTTGCTAAGGAAATATAAGAGCTATCTAAGAAAGGTATATACCATCAAACCTTCCAAAGAGTGTCCCTCCCTCAAGATTGGCCAAGAAGCATGATTTTCCCTAAATTTGGTGCTCCAAGTCTTTGTCAATGAAGAGTGTCATGATCTTAGATCATTTATTAGTGCACTAATGGCTTAGGATTATGAATTTGATCAATATGTGAAAATAGGTGAAGCTTTTCTATTGTAATTTTTGCATAATAAGATTGCATGAATGAAGCTTAAAAATGGTGGCCTTGGCCCTCTTATTTATATGTTTTTGAAAATGATCAAAATTAACCATGATAATCCATCTTGAGATCAATATGTGTGGCTATAAATCAATTCAATTTTAGAGGAATAAGCCATAAATATCCCCATTAATATTTGGAATAATGGGGCATTAATGAGGCATGGGAGGGCATTAAACTGATATTTATTCTATTAATGGATTATGGATGCCACCCACTGATGATGTCATAAGGTGATGCATAATTCAAGAATGAATTTATAATTAATAGATTTTTAATAACTTCCATGAATTTTTCACTTAATCCCTTGATTTGGTTTAATTTTCTTGAGTGTGTTTAATTAATTTTCTACAATTCTTTGGAAATTGGTTGTTCATTTAATCAAACTAGTTAAAATGTCAATTTACTAAGTTATAATTTGACTAGAGTATAATTAGAAAAAAAGTATTAGTTGTGTATAGAATAATTCCCTAGTTAGAGCATTATGGATGTAAAATAACACATGCATATGACATGTGCTATCAAATTAGAATGATTCAGTGATTCATAACATCATTTTACATGGTCACAATTTGACTCAAAGTGATTTGAAAAAATATAATAATTACATAAAATGCATTGCCCCATTTACGGATTCATTATCCTAAATCAACACTTATACGTGACAAGTTTGAACTATTTAGTGCATTATAGTGATTTTCCCCTAGATTGTGTATTTTTCCAAAATATTATTTAGATTGACAATTTTAGCATAATAGTGATAGGAACTAGATGTCTACATTTTGCCCTTGTTTGAGAAGGAATAGAGAGACATTTAGTTGAATTGACATCTTTTCAAATAATGAAAGAGTTATCAAGAACAAGTTGGTGGGTAATGACTGGAGAAATGACCCATGATTCCCCCTTAAGAGGACATGCAAGGATGAACTCTTGAAGGGAGAGAAAGAGTGAAATTAATCCATGGATGAGAGTATATCCATATGAGATAATGATTTCACTCATTGATTTTCAATGATCAAAACTAGAATAGAATCTAATGGGAATCAAGGTGGGGGGAAGTGGGAAGGATGTAATCCCAAAATAGAAGTGACACACTTTTTTATACCCAAAAGAGGGAAAAAATTGTGGGCTTAGGGAATGATCAATCCTAAGACAAGTTACACTCTGAATTGCCAAAATGAGGGCAAAAGCCATATTGATTAGAATTAAAATAAAAATGAGATCATTGATCTAGATAAAAGAGGTTAATGAATTAATAATTTCCCCAAATAGAGCATATTTGATTGTTGATAAATTTATTTTGCCACAGTAAAGTTGATTTTGATCACTGATAAGTAATTTTACCCCAGTAGGGATGGTTGGATCGGTGATTGGTCTAAATATTGTGCCCTAGTAGGGTAAATTGAAAATCATAGATCAAGGATATAACATAATTCATAGAGTAAATATGAGTGAGTGAAAATGTAGACATAATGGTCTAATAACTAAAGAAGCCATAAAAATCCATGCTTACAAGGATGCATAAAGTGATGAAAGAGATGAGAGAAAGAATAAAGATTGCTAAGCTAACTTGAGATATGTCATGTATCCAAGTGTTTCCTACATAGTCTATATGAACCTAATGATAATGTATTTTTCCTAAAAGTGAGAGAAAATGGAATGAGGAATGAAGAATAGAAGAAAAATAGACCACTGGTCAATTATGAAATTATGTTAGGTAGTGGATATGTAGGATAGTGCCTTTAATAGATGTTATAATATAATTTAGGAGATACACATCCAAAACTAATCATATAAATAGTCAATCTGACTCACCATGTATGTCAAGAGATTCCCATCTTGTATAGAATCTCTTGTTAGGTATGGTGCATTCAAAAATGATCTTTAGAGATTCATTGAATTTTAGACTTAGAGAACTTGGTGTTTACTTTAGAAAAATGAAATTATGTATCATATGTATAAGTAAATTATAATGACTTTATATTTCAATTATGATTGGCTAGTTTAAATGTGAATATTTATAACTAAGGATAATGATAGAAATTACCAATACCAAAGTTACAACTATTTACATTAAAACAAAAACAAAGATAAAAATAAATACATAAATGTAACCTAACTTAATATGAACAATCAAGATTTAATTATGAATATGAATGTATAAAGAAATAATAACTTAACAAACAACATGAAAGCAAGATATGAATAATCAAGATATATGTGCATTAATAATAAGTACTTGGAAAGCAAAATAAAAGAACAATCTAAATATGAATCTAAACAAATCAAGCCTAACTAAAAACTAGACTAATAGTGGTTATAGAATGTATTTGACTTTAAAAAGAACAAAACAATATAATACAAGACAAAATATTAATACGAAAAACCAATATAATAAAACACCAAGAATAAACAATAAACAAATAAATGAACAAATAAAATAATAATAAATAAATAAAATAATAACCCAACAATAACAAACATACAAAAAAAAACCAATAAACAAAATAAGAACACAACACATAATAAGTATAAACAAATAAATGAATAATAAAAAACTCACAAAAATGAATGAAGAGATTTACAAAGCACAACAAAACAACAATAAAAATCAAATAAACACACATAAGAAAAGTTAGTCAAAATGTTAGTAAAAAAATAAGATAATTGTTCATGCACATGTAATAGATGTGTTACTCTCTACCATAGGGTGGCCCCTATTCTAATAAATAATGATACTGGCATAATGAAATAGGCACAAAGTACATAAAGTTACCCCCATGTTATAGGGAAATAACCCAAGATAAAAAGAAGAAAAGGAAGGGGTGGCCAAGCTGACTCTAGATGTACAAGACAAATGGACATTGCCTACATAGTTATATGAATGTAAGATCCAACATGAACTTTAGACCACATGTAATTCTCCTCTAAAATGAGATAGAAGAAAAATGATGTTAAAAAAACATGATTGATGTTGTAGAGTAAATAAGGAAAATGGGCTTGTAAAATGGTGAGATAATTCAAATGAGTGCTCATAAAATGACAAGGGCATGGGATCAAACTAAAAAAAAGTATAAGACAATGTTTTTTTTTGTTTTGTTGATTGATTTTTAATGTTTTTGTATTTTTTGAGATAAGAAATAGAAATGAAATATTAACAAAAGGCCTAGGGAACTACCTAACTAAAGAGATGAACTTCTAAGTTAAAAGTTCAAACAATAACCAAATTAGCTACAATGATGATTGTAAATATAAATAATGGCACAAGGAACCAACTAATCATGGCTATGCATGTCCAAGAGTATAAGTTTCAATCATAGCTAAAACAAGCTATAATGACCCATGTGATCTTGTTAAGGCAATAATGACTAAAAATAATAATAAAATATTATGCAATGTTAGATAAATCTAAAGAACCATGCAACAAGCAAAAACTATGTACTAATGTATTTGTGTTCACTTGTCTATAAGAGGAAGATGAAAAATATTGTTCAAGCTGAACCACTTTGTATAATTAGCTCTGAGTGTATCCAGAATGCATATGAATCATAATCAAGATCATAATTAGTTAAGGAATATAACTATCTAGGTTACAACAATCTAGGGTATGAAATAAATATTGTTTTAAGTAGAATGGTCTAGGGTAGAACAAGACAAAATGAATGTGTTCGAAAAGAGGATGGTTTAGATTGGGACAAAAATAAGTCTAGTGGAATATAAATGATCCAAAGTGATAATGGTCCAAAGTTATACAAGAATATGGTTCTAATGAGAATGGTCCAGGGTAGGTCGAGAGAGAATGAAAATGGTCTAAGATAAGATGGTCCAAGATATAATAGTGGGATATAATGACTTCAACACAAGTTGTCCCTAAGTAAAGGGTATTTTATATAATGGTTCAAAAGGTCATTAAGTGTATAACTAATTGAGATGTATAATGTTCATGGGCTATGGGAGTTTTTCACCACATGAAGTAGCTAGCTAATATGCCCCCAATCCATAATTTATTGTGATGACATATAGTCCTAGCCAACTGGGTTGGAACTTACCCTTCTTCTTATGTTTAGCTTTAATGTTATTTTTATTATCTTTCAAGACCAAATCACCAATCTCAAATTCCCAAGGGAGAAATTTCTTGTTATAGATTTTATGCAATCTATTTTGATAGGCTTATAGGTTATCTAGGATATCCAATTGCTTGCCATCAAGGAATTATAGCTTTTACAACCTAGAAACTCTATAATCTTCATCATCTTCAATATTCTCCAAGGATACTCATAGTAAAGGCAACCCGATCTCAATCAAGATAATGGATTCTATGCCATAAACAAGGGAGTATGGAATGGCTCCTATGGAGGTTTGATGACTGGTGTGATAAGGCCAAAGGGAAGGAAATTTTTAAAGTGCTAATTATAGCTATCATCATTAACAATATTTTATTTGATGCCTCAGCTTGATCATTGCCTTGCAGGTTATATGGTGTAGATTTCTTATGCTTAATTTTGAATTTTTCACAAAGAGATTTAACATCTTCATTGACAACTGATCTGCCATTATCAAATAAAATATAGGATGGCATACCATATCGGCAAATGACATGGTAATGTATGAAATTGGAAATCTACTTCTTGGTGATGTAAGTGAGAGTAATGTCCTCAACCCACTTATTAAAATACTTAGTAGTAGTGAGAATATGTTTATGGTCATCAAAATATTTTGGGTTAATTTTCCCTATGAGATCAAGGCCCCATGTATAAAATGGCCATGGTATACTAATAAACTATAGTGGTAAGGAGGTGTGTATATCAAATTACCATAATATTGGAAAGAAACACACTTCTTGATGTAATTACAAGCATTTGTCTCGATCTTGGGTCAATATTAACCTATTCTAAGATGATTTTTAGCTAAGACTACACTATTGGTGTGGGCCCTACACATTCCTTCATGAACCTCTTTAAATACTAACTTGGATTATATTGAAAATAAATAATTAACATTCCATCATAGCCTTTACAATAAACCATGTTTCCAAAGAGGGTATAATGGGCTATGCGATGAAGGAAACATTTTTGATGATTATTTGAAAGGTTAGGCAGAAAGACTTGGTCATGAAAAAATTATAAATGTCTTTAAACCAAGGTATTCTAGATGGGGGATTAGGACCAGCAAGGATACATACCCTTTCTAAATTTGGGAAGACGAGTAGGTTCTAGAATATTTTCAATAAGAAATTGATACTCTTTAGCACTGTCATCAATATGTATCATGGACCCAATTGTTTCCATTACATTGACAGATCTATTATTGGCCTGTGGTACCTATTCAAATTATAAGGATTGTAAATGAGCCTTGAAATTATCCATAATATGTTTTTAAGGTATAATATTTTCATCTCTAGTCTAATACTAATTTGTGGTTTGATTGATAATTAATTGGGAGTCCCCATATCCATTAAGTTTTGGATATCCCACTGCACTACAAGATTAAATCCTATAATAAGTGCTTCATACTCAGCCATATTTTGGTATAATGAAAATTAATATGAAATGCCTTGGGAATCAGATCCCCTTATAGTGTAATTAACAAAATTATAGCTCTATATCCATGAGAAGTGAAGGAATAATCAAAGTATATCTTCCACTATTTAGGTTCATGTAGTACTTCTATTATCATAATAGAAGCATCTCGAAAATTGAATTTGAGTGGTTGAGTTTTGATAATAGGGGATTTTATAAGTTGATATGAAATGACATGTCCTTTGATAACTTTTTTATTTTGGTACTCAACATCAAATTCACTTAAGAGCATGAAGCATTTATCCATGTAGTTTGTGAGAGTTATTTTGGATAATAAATATTTGAGGGGGTCCACTTTAGCAATAATAATAGTTTTGTTATTTAGCATATAGTGTCATAAATTTTGGGAAGTGAACACCATTTATAAACATTCCTTCTCAATAAGTGTATAATTATGTTCATAAGCCAAAATTATGTAGCTCAAGTAGTAAAATTCATGTTCCTTTCCTCTCTCATCATGTTGGGATAAGAGTGCCCTCAATGCATGTTCTGTGGCTAAAATATAAAGAAGTAATGGTTGTCCATGTGCTGATGGTCTCAAAACTGGTAGGTTGGCCAAGTATGTTATGAGATTCACAAATGTTGATTGACATTCAATATTCCATTAAAAGGTAACCACTTTTTTAAAGAGGTGTGTAAATGGGTGGCACTTCTCTGCTAGTTGTGAAATGAACTTGTGGATAGATTAGATATTTCCTTGTAGGCTATGGGGATATTTAAGATTAGAAGTTGGAGGCATTTATACAATGTACTTAACCTTAGTAAGATCCACTTCAATCCCTCTTTGTGATACAATGAATCCTAACATTTTTTCTAAAGTGACAACAAATACACACTTCTTATGATTCAAATAGACATTGTACTCATGAAGTCTCTCAAAGATTCTTATAGAATGTCAGGATGTTTTACATGTGTTCTTTATTTATCTAGTATGTCATCAACATAGTCTTCAATAATAAAATGCATCATGTCATGGAATATGATAGTCATAACATGTCGATAGGTGGCCCCAACATTCTTCAAGACAAATGGAATGACTTGATAACATAATGTTCCCCATAGTATGGTGAATGCAATTTTGTGTTGGTCTTCTTGAGTTATCTTAATCCAATTATAGATGGAAAATCCATCTATGAGGGAAACATATCATACCTAGTAGTGGATTTAACAATTATGTCAATGTTAGGAACATGTACAACCCCTTCTCTTTAATTTGGTATTATATTATTTGTTATAGACACATATTATTTGTGAGTCATCCCATGAGAATTTTATTTTATCCCACATTCATGGTAAGTAATAGTTTCTTAGATTAGACTCAGTATATAAGTAAGTGTTGAGGCCAATAGAGGCATCCATGAATTTATTGTATTGAGCTTGCTCAAAGGAGGTTTCCCCCTCAAAGTGGCCTATGAAAAATATAATCATTTCAATGATTATGTTAATCTTATAAATATGTTATTTCATGCATTTTTATCAATTTATTGCAAGAGGATCCTCTCATCTAGTATCAAAGAGCTTTCTACGGTCAAAATTTTTTCCTTATAGAGTCTCAACTCTATTTTATACATAATCCATTTAAGTAATTTTTTATAAAGTTTTAAATCTATTCTGATGCATAATTAATTTTAGTAATTATCCATATCATAATAATCTATTTTAGATTAGAGTAAAAACCTGACCGCATAACTATGGGAAGTACTTGGGTGAAAGCCCTAAAACTCATTGTGAGGAGTATCACAGGAACCCCAAAGTAACTAGTCCATTGAGAGGACCTACCAGTGAAATGGGCAATGACCCCTTCCTGATTTAGTAGTTTCCATCTATGAGGAAAACCAAGAGTTCTCACTAAGATATAAATATGTGGCCAAAAAGTTTTTAGAGAGTGGTACTCGCTTAGATGACATTGGTAGATAGAGTGATATTTTTAAACCCTTAAGCAACCATTGAAACTTGGGGCCCATTATATTAGTTTTAGAATATTACCATGGGTATCAAAAAACTTTTCATATCAACTCTTTATACTTTCCATACTAGTTCAACATATTACCAATAGAGTATCAAAAACTTGTTATCAATATAATCATTTTAGTGCTTTTGCTAATCTTATAAATCTATTATTTTGTCCATTTTAATCAATTTTTTATAGGAAGATCTTGCCCTATAATCAATATAATCATTTTAGTGCTTCTACTAATCTTATAAATCTATTATTTCATGTATTTTTATCAATTTTTTGTAGGTGGATCCTCTCAATCAATGTTGGGTAGATTAAAATTATCTTTGGGTCACACCTTATTGATATCTCTAAAATCAATACAAATACATATACCTTGTGTTTTTTTTCTAATTGGGACTATATTTGATAGCCATTTGGAATAGTCTAGTGGTTTGATGAAGCCTGCTCCTAATAATTTCTTTTTTTCTTTCTTTTACCAAAAGAGTGATGCATGGATGCATCTTCCTCAATTTTTGTTTGACTAGATTAACATCTGGATAAACAAAAATTCAATACACAACTAATTCAAGGTCTAATCCTAGCATGTTAGAATAATCCCATGCAGAGATATCAATAAAATATCTCATAATGGTGACAATGTGGTCATGTTCCTCATCAATGAGGGATGTTCTAAGATAAATAATTTTGGGATTACCATAAGTCACTAGGTTCACTTCAGTAGTGTTTTTTTACAAGGAGTGTAAAACCATATTATAGAATAGTAGGTAACATTTAATCCTAATTCTCTTCTTCTACTTCAGCTTCTGGTTGTTCTTCCCAAAGCTCTAGATAATGAGATGAATCTAAATCTATCAGTTTAGGTAGTGTCCAACTATAAAATATCTTTGGAAAGTCAAGAACAAGTCACTAAAAAACTTTTTTTTGTTATAATATGATGTTGGCATTGGGTATGGAGCTAATACTTGATGGAGATTATACATCTTATGGAGATGAGAAAACTTCCCCATCCAAGAACACCTAAAATAGGTTTCACTCAATGGGTTGTCTTTTTCTTTACTATTTCCCTGATCAACAAGTGCCTCAAAGAGGTTTTCACCTAAGGATATTTATGTTTTATCTTTTTCATGGCCAATGAAATTTTCCTTCTCTCAAAAGTAGGTAGAAAGGTCTAAAGATAAGTCAAGGCCTTGTTTATGATCATTGATTAATAATCCATCTCTAAGGCCCATGCACTCAGTAATAGATTCTTTATTTTGTAATTCATCAAGGTGTATAAGAAAATTTTGTTGGTCCCAATAAATGATTTTAGGATGGCAAAGGCAAAGGGAATAATGAAATGTGATAGTCATAATGGATTTTAAGTCAAATAAGTTTGTGTTATCAATCTCATCATAAATACTATAATGGGACACTACATCACTACCAAGATTCTCATTACTAGTCGATTCATAAGAATCACTATAAAAATAGATGAGGTCCCCCCAAGGCAATATAGATCCAAGACCTTGATTTATGTTAGGTTTACTAGATGATAAGGGTTCCAAGATTCCTTACTTTTGTGGCCTGAGGCCTTTTCCTATATAATCAAAGTTATCCATGATCTGATTAGGGATATGATATTTAGGATTATGAAAATAATTAGCAATGTAATCTAAATCTAACTAGCCCCCTTTAATGAAACCTTTTTGATCCTAATTTAGTGAAGTAGTAGGTAAAAACACCATCAATGGTTTTTATGTATCTTTCTTCTTTTTCCAAATCATGTTGGGTCTATAAGGGATTTGGTAAGGTTTGGGTTTGCCAAAATATTTAGGACAGTTTGGAAACTTATCAATATAGAAGGAATATTTTAGATGGTACATGGAAATGCCAACGAGCTCTATAGTGACTTGTTTTGCAAGGGTTATAGGAAAAATATCAGTTGAAGTGGAAGTAAGGTCACTTGGGTTGATATAATTGGATTTGGGAAGATGCAAAACTATTTATTTGTTCTTCTTTGCAATGGATTCAAAACCAAGATGATAGTTATAATTATGAAATTCAACCTCTAAGTGTTTACAATACTAGTAGGGTTGTAGATCAATAGGAATGTTTACTTCAATCCCATCATGGGGGAACTTGAGGCATTGATGTAAAGTGGACAGGATGGCCTGTACTTCATGGATCCAAGGATGACCAAGAATTATGTTATAAGGCAACTCAATATCCATAATATGTAATAAGTTATGATGGGATATAGACCCAATAATTATTAGTAAATAAACATTTCTAAAAGATTCCATTTTAGCATTGTCATATGCCTTGATTGTGGTTTTCTTTGGTTGAATGTCCTTTATAGTATAACCCAATCATTGTACTAGTTGAAGGACACTATGTTTAGTCCTTAACCATTATCTATAATAACCCACTTGATTTTATGGTTTTTAATAATGACCTCAATATATAAGGGGTTATTAAGGATAGGATCAAGATTAGACATATCTCTTTCATGAATTATAACCTATCAGAATGGAGATAAATGCCCTACAAGTGTTTGAAATTATTTAGGGTTAATGTCTTGGGGAATAGTGAATTATTGAAGGAATTCATTCAAAATAGTTATGTGGACTTTAGACATACGTAAAAAATCTAAAATATAAATTTGCATAGGGGTTTTACTTAGTTTGAGATACTATATGGATTTTCAATAGAAGCATGAAAAGGTTTGACCTTGGTTGGTACAATGTTCAACTTTAGATCCAAAGGCATAGTGTTCACATTAGGTTTAGTGTTAGAAGAGGGCAAAGAGCCCTGAAGGGTGAATCATAAGCATATAGTTATGATTGTGTAATCTAGAGGTGGAAAATAACCATTATAAATAGAAGATGAAGGCAAAGGTCCTTGGATGGTGACTCATGGGTGTTTAGTTGCATTGGTATAATTTTGAGTTGACAAGGAGCCCTTATAATTAAAATAAGGGGGTCCAGCGATAATAACTCATGAAAACAAAAGTGAAATAGAATTGATTATAACTAATGTGGCATTACTTGAAGGGGAGGGTGTTGAACCTATAATGAGGGTTCCAATACTTTAAGAAGCATAGGATATTTCATGATCTTTGATAGTGATGATGGTAACATGGTTTACATAAATATGCCCCAATGTGTTATTATAATAATAAGGCATGTTGTTGTAACCTAGGTTATTATGTTGTTGTAACCCAAGTTAATAGTATAGGTATTATGATCCTAATTATGATCATGTTGATTAAAATTCTATTCTTGGGCTTATTGATACTGATTATGCCCTTGATTCTAGTTATTTCTTGATGGCTATTGATTATGCCTAATAAATGGATCTTTATAAATTCCCATATCCTAATACTATTTTTCATTGCAAGTTTGATTTCCACTTTATTGGTTTCAATAAAATATTCAATGAGATGTCTCAATTGAACACATAGATAAGCATCATGACCAATAACATGATGGAAGTTACAAAACTGATCTATCCAATACAAATTAGGTTTAGGTTGATCTTCAGGAAATGGCCTTTGGTATAGGCCACATAATTAGATTATCTGCTACAAGATTTTCAAACATGGACTCAATAAGATCTCCTGGTTTTCTAAATACACTTTATTTATTGAATGCTCATCTTGAAGGAGCCCTTTGTAAAGTATTTGATGGACTAGGTGGAGCTAATTGCACATTTGGAGCTGGTGGAGACTACACCATTTGTACATGTCTATATTTAGTCACTCTATTTCCCAACATATTCTTATTTTTGTTAAACCCTTTAGGTTTCTCTATTGCAATAGCTCAAAAAAGTAAGTGGGTTTGATTAGACATTTGACCCTATGAGTAAGTCTTGACAAGGCCTTTAATAATAAGCATATTTTCAATATACATACCCTTGTCTATAATTTCCTAAAATGTGTTTTCACAAGTGTGTTACAGGTTATGATCCACCTCAAGGTGTAGGTTCTATGAAAAATAAAGGTTATCTATTTATCTGACAATTTTTTTTGAAAGAGTCTAGATAATGCTCTCCATCACTGTAGATATGCTATGAAACTTTCCCCATCTCATTGTTTGGCTTTACATAAGTCAATCATAGCTAACTCATGTTTAATATTTTAAGATAAATGATTGAATTGTTTTAAATAAATCATTCCAATCTACTACCGATCCCTTAGGTAACTTGAGGAGCTAGTCTAAAGCATGCCCTACCAAACTACATGAAAAAAAGCAAAGAAAATAAACACTACTATAGGTTACCTCTTGGCACAACATAAAAAATGTCTAAGTATGTTCATGAGGATCACCCTTACCTTTGTATTTTATCAAATTTGGGTGCCTTAAAGTGAGGTGGAAATGGGACTTAGAGAATACTCAATTTGAATGGATATGGACATATCTTGTCAAACTTGTATTTATTGACTCAGTTTCCCATCTCCAATATTGACATTATTTACTTCATTGAATTCCACTTATGCATGTTTTATGCATTGGTAGGTGGAATATAATTTTATTATGGTGGTATGTACCCCTATTGTGTTAATTTTTTAGGGATGTAAACCCTATTATCTATATTTTTATTTTAGTTTACTCCTTGAGTCAATTAGGTTAATCACTAATTCTTAGGTTAATAAACATTTACTAAAATATACCATCATGGATTATAAGTGTTTTGTTGATTTTGGGGAGTTTATGGACATTTGACCAAAGTACACATTGTTTGAGAGGAACTTTCCATAGTATTTTGAACAATACTCTCAATATATGCTATTTTTTCCATTCCTTAGTTCTATGAAGGGACAAGAGTCTCTTACTGATTGAAAAATGTATGCTCTATGTCTGGCAAAGCATGTTGTGAAACCTCTTTAGGATTTTTTTGTTCAATTGAGATGCCATTATATATCATAAGTGTGTTCTCAACTATAATATACTATGTTTGTTCTACTACATTCTCTTATTCGTTAGAAGCATTGTTGTGTATTAAAGTGGAAACCAAAGAGTCAATCAAGTCCATGATAAGATGATCTATGTATTAATGACTTATTTTTGAGATCTTGGTAGAAATATCTTGATCATTAGGTGTTGACTCTATGAGTACTTCCTTTCCTTTTATATAAGAAGTAATGTTGTATTATGTAATATGAACAAAGGAATTATTCTCACTATTGCTCTTCTACCCTAACTAATGTGTGTAATTATATATAGCGACATATGATGGCAAAATAATTCTTAATTCAATCAACCTTAGAAGGGATTAATCTATGTATTCTAAGGGTTGATGTTCAAAATAGTCTTACTCATATCCTATGGTTGTTGGGATATCTTCAAACATAATAGATTTATCCTATCCATCATAAAAATGCTCTTCCTCATAACTAGGTATGTAAGAGACCCCACTACAAGTATGCCTTTGCATCATGTTTATAAGATTATTATCTAGGTTTGATAAGATGTGAAATATGTTTTTCAAATGTTAAAAGGGTGTGTTTTTATTTCTCTAAGCAAGTGATAAGGTAAAACAAGAATATAATAAAATAAGTGGCATAGTACTTGATCCGTAAACTCCACTGATTCAATTCAAAGTGAACTTCAAAATATGAATACTGATTTCTCAAAACTGATATAAATTCTCAAAAAACTCAAAAGAACTTGCAAAATGTTTTGGCATAAAACATTCTCAATTATTGAACCAATTTTTTAATAACGTTGTGTTATAATTGTCATAATGTAAATTACTTGCATGAGTTCATTTACTAATTAAACAAAATCAAAAAACTAAAACAAAATCATGCATCAAAATGACAAATTACTAAGAAACATGAAATGTGATAACAGAGTTCGGCTCAACAAATGATGCCTACATCTCCAGGTTCTCCAAAGGAGTGGACCGTTTCCATTAAGGGCATTTCAACAACCTAGAAAGAATAAACAAATTTCTTGTAAGTTGATCTCTCAATACAAAATTCACCTTCACCGTGACTAATAATCAAGCCTGGCACCTTCGAATTCCGTGATTCTTCACACCTACAAAGTTGCTCCAAAAGTCCTAAAAATCTCCTTTATGGGCTTAAAAATACTCTTCCAATATGCAAATTGGATAATAAGAGTATTAATACTGAGTCTCATGGCCGAAAAATGGATAAAAATCCATTATCTAAGCTTTTACAAAGTCTCGGCCTTTAAAAATAAAAAACATAGTCCAAAAACTATTTAAAACAGATACAGATTCATGCTTTTATAATTAGTTGCAAGCCTATGGCGTAGTGGCTAAGTTTCCTATCTTTTTGCCACAAGATTAGGGGTTCAAAACTGGCTGCCCACCTTGACTTGTTTTGAAATTGTCTTCCCTCCATTTTAGGTGCCTTGGACTTTGAATTTTTCCTTGGGTGGCGTGATAGACATGGCAAGGTGGTGTGGCATGCTTGAAAATTTCAAATAACATGTGATAAATAACACCTAACAAAAAATTTCCCCCCTAATTATTTTCCACATGTCAAATGGACACTGGTCCACTTGGCATTCCGTAACTATGCCACATCATTTTACAACACCAAATTTTTACTTGTTGAACCAAAACTTCAGCAGCTCATAACTTTTGCATACGGTGTCCATTTTACAAACCGTGAAAAGCGTCAAAAATATCTCGATGAGCTCTATGCTATATAATAATTTTTATTATAATATGGAAACTTTTATTTTTTCAAAAATGGAGAGATCCACCTGGATCAAACCTCCCCACTAAGCACTTTTAGACCCCAAAAGCATGGTCTCCTTTAAAATGCTTCTACAAAAACATCACTGCAACATATCATAGTAACGATTCAAATTTAAAATTGAATCCTTGAAATGTTAGTGAAAAAAAAATATCTACCAATTTCCACATTGTGGATAAAAACACACTGCTTGCTCAAATGTTGCATCTCAAAAATGGTGCATCTTCCAATCACTGTAAATTGTTCACCAAGTGCAACTGCAAACCAATTTCTTAGTGTAATAATTTTACACACTATTTGTAACCACAATTGATAGTTACAATAAAATGCCCAAAAATGAATAAGGGTCTTATAGAATGTGCAAATATCATATGTGGCTACAAATAGTTTGTATAATTAGTACAATTACAAATGGTTCCCATAAAGGGTCTTATAAGCCTCTATTTTCACAATATAAAAGACAACATATAAACTGCAATGCAAATTTCTGAAAATAGACATACTACTTATGTCCATATAAACTATATATACTATTGTCAAGGTTTAAAAATGAAGTTTTAAAATCCCAAACATGAGAAAATATTCCAAGTATGTTTAACCTGTCCCTTGGTTGTTCTCTACGGGCCACTCCAATAAACCATATCAACATTCAAAGCATGGTGATTGTCCTTTATGCATACAACATAAATTCCAAAATTGCTTTGCAACATGAATGCATCCACTAATCATGACAACATGAATGTCAAAAATTCTGTACCAACCCTCTTAATCCAATTTTCCTGATTAGTTGGTGAGATTTATGTAGTGGATTTAGTAACATTTGTATGGGCTGATTTAACTTCATTAATTACCTTATTGATAGGTTTATAAACCATCTTAATTTACCATTTCTAGGATGGTGTGATGGTTGAAGTCTCCAACACTTTTCAATATGATGTCCACTTCTGTTACAATGAGTACAAAACCTTTTGTCCACTCTATTGGAAAACATATTCTTATTGCTACTCTCAAAACTCTGTCTAGGAGAATAGTCTTTCAAAATCTTTCCTAACAAAGATTTACATTTCCAACATTTGGCTACACAATGATTAGACAATCCACAAAAATTTCATGGATAAACATACCACAAATTTTGTGTACCATAATCAAAAGGAACGTTGGAATATTTATGTTGTCTGGTAGAATTAGAATCAACATGATTGCAAGTGTGGTGAAAAGCATGTGTTTTACCTTCCATCCAAGAGGATTTACAATTCTCCATAACACATCTTGCTTCTTCTTTCTCAGAGCATTCACTTGTTTCATTTTGAATACCATATATGTATCCTAACCCTGCACAATTAGGCTTATTCTCTACCTAAATGGGGTTAGTATCACCTTGGCCATCCTTTCTTAGGCCTTTTCCATTAAATCCCATTTTAACAAGTAATTTTGAACCTATTCCTTTTTTATATTGTTCAAATTTACCAAAATCATCATTACTAGATTCTTCACGGGAAGGAAAATCAATTGATGACTTACATGCATTTAAAATGTTTTCATCTGTCATAGTGCTTGCATCTACAGTGGAAGGCAAATCCTTCACTTGTCCACCATTGTGTAGTTTTTTCACAAGCTCATCCTTGGCTCGTAACTCCATTTTCAAATGGGCAATCTCCTCATCCAAAGAGTTCAATCTTGATCTTAGGAAAGCATTCTCTTCCTGGATTTGTTGGTTATATGCTTCAAGCTCATCAAGCTTGGTTTTGTTTGATAACTTGCCCATTGCACCTGTCAAATCACAAAAATTGAAACAAATGCCGAAATAGAAGCAAAAACAACAACCAATTGTTAAATCCTATTGATCAACTGCTCTGATACCAACTTGATCTGTAAAATCCATTGATTCAATTCAAAGTGAAGTTCAAAATATGAATACTGATTTCTCAAAACTGATACAAATTCTCAAAAAGCTAAAAAGAACTTGCAAAATGTTTTGGCATAAAACGTTCTCGGTTATTGAACCAGTTTTTTAATAATGTTGTGTTGTAATTGTCATAATGAAAATTACTTGCATGAGTTCATTTACTAATTAAACCAAATCAGCAAACTGAAACAAAATCATGCATCAAAATGATAAATTATGAAGAAACACGAAACGTGATAACGGAGTTCGACTCAACAAATCATGCCTACATCTCCGAGTTCTCCAAGGGAGTGGACCGTTTCCCTTAAGGGTATTTCAATAACCTAGAACAATAAACAAATTTCCTGTAAGTTGATCTCTCAATACAAAATTCACCTTCACCGTGACTGATAATCAAGCCCGGCACCTTCGAATTTTGTGAGTCTTCACACCTACAAAGTTGCTCCAAAAGTCCTAAAAATCTCCTCTATGGGCTTAAAAATACTCTTCCAATATGCAAATTGGATAATAAGAGTATTAATATTGAGTCTCATGGCTAGAAAATGGATAAAAATCCATTATCTAAGCTTTCTCAAAGCTTTTACAAAGTCTTGGCCTTTAAAAATAAAAAACACAGTCCAAAAACTATTTAAAACAAATACAAATTAGTGCTTTTATAATTAGTTGCAAGCCTGTGGCATAGTGGCTAAGTCTCCTATCTTCTTGCCACAAGGTTGGGGGTTTAAAACTGGCTGCCCACCTTTCTAGGCACCTTGACTGATTTTGAACTTGTCTTCCCTCCATTTTAGGCACCTTGGACTTTGAAATTTTCCTTGGGTGGTGTGATAGACATGGCAAGGTGGTGTGGCATGCTTGAAAATTTAAAATAACATGTGATAAATAACACCTAACCAAAATTTTGCCCCCTAATTATTTTCCACGTGTCAAATGGAGACTAGTCCACTTGGCATTTTACAATTGTGCCACGTCATTTTACGACACCAAATTTTTACCTGTCGAACCAAAACTTTAGCGGCTCATAACTTTTGCATACGATGTCTATTTTTCAAACCGCAAAAAGCGTTGGAAAGATCTCGATAATCTCTACATTTTGAAATCATTTTTATCAAAATATGGAAACTTTTAATTTTCAAAAATGGAGAGATCCACCTGGATCAAACCTTGCCACTAAGTGCTTTTAGACCCCAAAAGCGTGGTCTCCATTAAAATGCTTCTGCAAAAACATCACTGCAACATATCATAGTAACGATTCAAATTTCAAACTGAATCCTTGAAATTTCAGTAAGAAACAAATATCTACCCATTGCCACATTGTGGATAGAAACACACTGCTTGCTCAAATGTCGCATCTCAAAAATGGTGCATCTGCCAATCACTGCAAATTGTTCATCAACTGCAACTGCAAACCAATTTGTTAGTGTAATAATTTAACATGCTATTTGTAACCACAATTGACAATTACAATAAAATGCCCAAAAATGAATAAGGGTCTTATGGAATGTGCAAATATCATGCATGGCTACAAATAGTTTGTATAATTAGTAAAATTACAAACGGTGCCCATAAAGGGTCTTATAAGCCTCTGTTTGCACAATATAAAAGACAACATATAAACTACAATGCAAATTTCTCAAAATATACATACTGCTCATGTCCATATAAATTGCATATACTGTTGTCAAGGTTTAAAAAATGAAGTTTCAAAATCCCAAACATGAGAAAATATTCCAAGTATGTTTAACCTATCCCTTGGTTGTTCTCTACGAGCCACTCCAATAAACCATATCAACATTCAAAACATGGTGATTGTCCTTTATGCATACAACATAGATTCCAAAATTGCTTTGCAACATGAATGCATCCACTAATCATGACAACATGAATGTCAAAAATTCTTTACCAACCCTCTTAATCCAATTTTCCTGATTAGTTGGTGAGATTTATGTAGTGGATTTAGTAACATTTGTATGGGTTGATTTAACTTCATTAATTACCTTATTGATAGGTTTATAGACCATCTTAATCTTACCATTTCTAGGATGGTGTGATGGTTAAAGTCTCCCACACTTTTCAACCCGATGTCCACTTCTGTTACAATGAGTACAAAACCTTTTGTCCACTCTATTGGAAAACATATTATTATTGCTACTCTCAGAACTCTATCTAGGAGAATAGTCTTTCAAAATATTTCCTAACAAAGATTTACGTTTCCAACATTTGGCTACACAATGATTAGACAATCCACAAAAACTGCATGGATAAACATGCCACAAATTTTGTGTACCATAATCAAAAGGAACATTGGAATATTTATGTTGTCTGGTAGAATTAGAATCAACATGATTGCAAGTGTGGTGAAAAGAATGTGTTTTACCTTCCATTTGAGAGGATTTACAATTCTCCATAACACATCTTGCTTCTTGCTTTCTCAGAGCATTCACTTGTTTCATTTTGAATACCAAATTTATATCCTAACCCTACACAATTAGGATTAATCTCTACCTGAATGGGGTTAGTATCACCTTGGCCATCCTTTCCTAGGCCTTTTCCATTAAATCCCATTTTAACAAGTAATTTTGAACCTATTCCTTTTGTATATTGTTCAAATTTACCAAAATCATTGTTACTAGATTCTTCATGGGAAGAAAAATCAATTGATGACTTACATGCACTTACAGTGTTTTCATCTGTCATAGTGCTTGCATCTATAGTGGAAGGCAAATCCTTCACTTATCCACCATTCTGTAGTTTTTCCACAAGCTCATCCTTGGCTCGTAACTCAATTTTCAATTGGGAAATCTCCTCATCAAAGGAGTTCAATCTTGCTCTCAGGAAAGCATTCTCTTCTTGGATTTGTTGGTTATATGTTTCAAGATCATCAAGCTTGGCTCTATTTGATAAATTGCCCATTGCACCTGTCGAATCACAAAAATTGAAACAAATGCCGAAATAGAAGCAAACACAACAACCAATTGTTAAATCCCATTGATCAACTACTCTGATACCAACCTGATCCGTAAACTCCACTGATTTAATTCAAAGTGAAGTTCAAAATACGAATATTAATTTCTCAAAACTGATACAAATTCTCAAAAAACTCAAAAGAACTTGCAAAATGTTTTGGCATAAAACGTTCTCAGTTATTGAACTGGTTTTTTAATAACATTGTGTTATAATTTTCATAATGAAAATTACTTGCATGAGTTCATTTACTAATTAAACCAAATCAGCAAACTAAAACAAAATCATGCATCAAAATGACAAATTACCAAGAAACATGAAATGTGATAATGGATTTCGGCTCAACAAATGATGCCTACATCTCCAGGTTCTCCAAAGGAGTGGACCATTTCCATTAAGGGCATTTCAACAACTTAGAAACAATAAACAACTTTTCTATAAGTTGATCTTTCAATACAAATTTCACCTTCACCTTGATTGATAATCAAGCCCGGCACCTTTGAATTCCGTGAGTCTTCACACCTACAAAGTTGCTCCAAAAGTCCTAAAAAGCTCCACTATGGGCTTAAAAATACTCTTCCA
Organism: Torreya grandis; assembly: GCA_037957365.1. NCBI lineage: Eukaryota > Viridiplantae > Streptophyta > Pinopsida > Cupressales > Taxaceae > Torreya > Torreya grandis. The sequence goes on from JARHVA010000321.1 coordinate 5,450,401, forward strand.
ATATGTAAATTGGATAATAAGAGTATTAAGACTAAGTCTCATGGCTGAAAAATGGATAAAAATCCATTATCTAAGCTTTCCCAAAGATTTTACAAAGTCTCAGCCTTTAAAATTAAATAACACAGTCCAGAAACTGTTTAAAACAAATACAGATTCATGCTTTTATAATTAGTTGCAAGCCTGTGGCAAGTGGCTAAGTCTCTTACTTTTTTTCCACAAGGTTAGGGGTTCAAAACTGGCCACCCACCTTTCTAGGCACCTTGACTAATTTTGAACTTGTCTTCCCTCCATTTTAGGCACCTTGGACTTTGAAATTTTCCTTGGGTGGCGTGATAGACATGGCAAGGTGGTGTGGCATGCTTGAAAATTTCAAATAACATGTGATAAATAACACCTAAACAAAATTTTTGCCCCTAATTATTTCCACATGTCAAATGGAGACTGGTCCACTTGGCATTCTGCAACTGTGCCACGTCATTTTACAACACCAAATTTTTACCTATCGAACCAAAACTTCAGCTGCTCATAACTTTTGCATACGGTGTTTGTTTTGCAAACCACAAAAAGCATCAAAAAGCTCTTGACGAGATCTACACTGTGTAGTTATTTTTATTAGAATATGTAAACTTTTATTTTTCAATAATGGAGAGATCCACCTGGATCAATACCACACAATTAGAAGAAATGGTTATGAATTTACTCAAATTTAGTGGGTTAAAATCATCAAATTAGAAGAGGGTATGATAACTTTGGAACCAAAATTTTAGTCTGTCACAACAGACATAGGTCAAATATATGTCAATACCATAAAATATAGAGACAACTATGATGATTTGTGAATAGAAAACTAGAAGAGAGTCTTTCTGATTAGGAAGATGATAATGCAAACTAAGAATCTCAAAATGTGAATTAACATAAGAAATCCTAAGTATAAAGTTAAAACCAAATGGGTAGCACAACATCAACAAATGGTAATAGGATGTAGAATGGTCCAAGAACTTAGAACATGAGCAAAATCAAGATAATATAAGTCCATAATGAGATTACAATGATGAGGAGTCTAGTTAATAGCCTTCAATCCAAATTAGAAATTATACCCAAGTTTACTCAAACCAAGTGAAAACAACAAACTGATAACAACTTCGACTAGAACCTAAAAAGGCAATATTTCAAATTTAGATTAAAAATGGACTTTTAAGATTTTGAAAAGTGGGAAAATGGTCTAGTCTCAAATGGACAACATGATAATGTTGTTTATAAAATACAAACACAATGTTTTAAATGATGATTTGAACAAGGCAAGAAATGATTTTGATTTGGTTAGTGTAATGCCTCCTCATTCAAATACAATGGTATAAACAAAAGTGTTTGGTTTGTATGATATGTTTTGGTTTTTAAATAGTTTTAGACTCAAAAATACCAAACAAGTAAAGCATAAAATGGCAAAAAATTAAGTGTAATGTCCAAAGTCCTAAAACTGACAAGGTTACATGAAACTATTGAATTTCATCTATATATGTGCTCTTGAGAGGATTTTAAGTGTTAATTCAAAAAATAAAAGTGCATGAATAAGTAGGCTATTTACATCTCCATTATCTTAAGAGATTTTATAGTGACATGGAACTTTGGGATACTCATCCTACATCAAAAATGTATGTGGAAAGTGGGGTTGTTATAAAACTAAATTTTTGTACATCTAGATGGTCAAAAGTGTGGATCGCACTAGAGATGCTTCATGTCATTTAGATATACATAAATTTTATTGTTGTGAAAAGGTATTTTCCTTTTAATAAACACTACATAAATTTCTTGCTCATTGTAGTGCAATGTCTGAGTTGCCCTTATGGTTTAAGGTAGTATATTAATAATAGAGCTTGTTTAAATGATCAAACAAACATCCCAGTAAGTTGACATCAAACTACATACCCCACCATGGAGTGGGGTTGAAATGATCCCAAGATATGAATTCCTGGGTCAATGCCTCCCTAGAGAACCCATGAGGAGGCTATGAACTTCCACTCACAAGCCAAAATGCATAAATAAAAGACAAGTGAAAAGAATTTAAGGTTACATTTGGATCACCCAAATCATATGGATTTGGAAAGGGCATTAATAATTATATTTTCATACTTTTTATACTAAAAGAAATCAATGAAAATAAAGAGCACTTTTGGTCACCTGAGTTTCCTAAAGGGGATGGGAGGATAACGTACATGTATCAATCATTTTGGAAAAATAAATAACTTTGCAAGAATAAGCATAAAATAAACAACTCTTAAGATTATGTATCTAAGTGTGAGTGTTTATTTTATATCACCACATCAAGATGTTTATGAAAATTTTCCCCTTTGCCTTAGTTTAAAAAATTGTAAAAACTTTTGCAAAAATCTAAGCATAAAAAAAACTAAGTTCCTTTTATGCACCAACCAAAATGTTCAAAACTTAACCACTTCCAAAATTTTTCCTTTTTCTAGCTTAGATCCTACAATTTTTAGAGGTTTTATTCCTTATAATCCCAAACATAAATTAGAAAAATATATTTCAAAATAAGCTCTCAAGTCTCTATTTTTATGTCTCATAGACTGACATCAATCCACACAAGGATCTATATCGGTTCACATAAATTGGTATCGGTCGGTCCATAGAGAGGTCAACATTGATTGACAGAAATTGAAATCAATTCCTGTAGAATCATAAGAAAATAGAATAGGGTTTTTCACAAAAAATTGTTATCAAATCAAGCATAAAAACCAAAATTCTCTCTAGATGATGTAGGAAAATAGTTAAGCAGAGAGTATGCAAGTTTTTAAAACACAAAATAAAAACTAGAAACTTCAAGAAAAACCCATTGATCATAATTTTTTCCATGTTTTTTTCTTCATATATCAATCAATTCCATTTATAAAGGATCAATGTTTATTTTAGACAATTGACGCTAGTCTTTATGTAAATTGTGTCACTAAAAAACATAAAAATACATGAAAAATAAAGGTAAAAATTGAATTTTAAAGATTATTAAGCATTCATTAGAAAATCTAAGAGCTATATATTAATTTCCTTTCTTTTATGGTATGTTTGGTCCCATCAAGCTATGCCAAAATGTAGAGTAAGATTACAAATCAAGTTAGTCCATGCATTAGTAGAGAAAAACACAAATAAGCATTAAGGACATAATGTGCTAAGCCTACTTCCTAAAGGGGTTTTGCTAAGGAAATCAAAGATCTATTTAAGAAAGGCATATACCATAAAACCTTCCAAAGAGCATCCTTCCTTCCAAGAGTGACCAAGATGCATTATTTTCCCCAAATTTAGTGCTCCATGTCTTTGTCAATGAAGAGTAGCATGATTCTCTATCATTTCCTAATGCACCAATGGCTTATGCTCATGAATTTGATCAATGTGTGAAAATAGGTGAAGCTTGTCTATTATAGTTTCTACATAATAATTTTTCATTAATGAAGCTTAAAATGGTGGTATTTTCCATCTTATTTATAAATTTTTAGAAATGATCAAGATCAACCATCACCATCGATCTTTAGATCAATCTGTGTGGCTATGAATAAATTCAATTTTGAAGGGATAAGCCATAAATATCCTCATTAATATTTATAAGAATGGGGTATTACTGAGGCATGGGAGGGATTAAACTAGATATTTTTTCCATTAATGATTTATGGATGTCACCCCATTAATGATGTCATAGGGTGATGTAGAATTAAAGAGTGAATTTCTAATTAATAAATTTTCAATAAATTCCATAGTTTTTTCACTTAAGCTATTGATTTGGTTTAATATTATTAAGTAGTTTTAATTAATTTTATGATTTTTTTTTGGAAATTAATTGTTCATTTCATCAAACTAATCAAAATGTAAATTTATTGGGTCATAATTTGATTGGAGTATAATTAGAAGGTGTCAATTGTGTATGGAATAATTATTTAGTTAATACATTATGAATGAAAAATAACACATGCACATGATGTGTGCTGCCAAATTAAAGAATTCAGTGGTCAAGAGTATCACTTTTCATTATCGCAATTTGACTTAAAGTGATTTGATAAAAGATAATACTCACATAAAATGCATTACCCCATTCAAGGATAAATTAGCCTAAATTGACACTTGTATGTGACAAACTTGAACCATTTAACAAGTTTAATTATTTTGGCCCATATTATTTATTTTTATATAATATTATTTATATTGATAATTTTAGCACAATAGTGATACAAATTGGATTTATACAAGCATTGAAAGGCCTAGAATATGACCTAATTTGATTTTATTAAATAATGATACAAATTTGTATTGGGCTAAACCTATCAACTAAAATTTCAAAAAAGTTTAGGTTTAGATTCAACTATATATACACATCCATTTCTATTATTTAGAAAGAGGAAGATAATAATAAGAATATTATATTACACATATGCGTATCCACCATTCTACTTGGGGATCATTTCTTAGGGTTTTAATAATTTATTTGGAGATACGAATCTTATCTTATGGAGAAGTCTTTTGGATTCATAGAAAAATTATTTATCCTTAGTATCCTTACATACTACAATAACCTCTTATTAATCACCTTGGCCAAGGGAGAGATTGAGGCTCAGTAGGTTTGTCTTCAAAGGTAATTATTCCTAGCGTTATTCCTCCTTTGTAAGAGTAGATATAATTGCATTTATACTTCTCTCCCATGCATTAAGATTTCATTTATATTAACTTGAGTTTAGATATTCTATGCATGTTAACTTTTTATGTTTATTACCCCCACTTTGTGCCACAAGATTTGGTGATCACTATATTAGATTTTACTTTCCTTGTCATTTACTTATTGAATATAAAAACATAGGATACATCTAGGGTTATTGTATAGTTTTAATTGACTAGAGGCTTTAGAACCCTCTCTAGTGATGTTATTGTGGTAATATATCCCCTAGTTAGGTCTAATAGATCTATCTTGGTCATGACCCTGAATATTTAATGTATAAACAAATGGAAGTGTAAGTAGGATTTACCTTCTCTAAGCTAGGATTGATTAATAGGCCAACTACATTTTCCTTTGTATATAAGGTGAAATAGGAAAGGGGTGTGTATCCAATTGGTGCTTGAAATATTGTTGGTCAACTTTATCATTTCTTAAACCCATTACAAATCATATGTATCTAACTCCCCAAGAAATCCAAATATTATTTGCACATTTACTTAAAGATTTCTCCTTTCAATAGCCTCTAATTAAGTAAACACCCCCTTTTATACTAATTTGTCTAGGATGATCTTGTCATAAAGGATTAATCACACACTATAGAACTATGTCAGGATGGTTGACTTAGCTTGATGCATAATGGTAATTTTTTCCAACTAATGAGATTGAGTTGGTCGATATTATTGGCTTAAATTATAGGGTTTAAGGCTTATCCATTACTATAAATACAAGGGTCATTTCAATTTAATCAATAGTAACATTCACTTTCAAATCATTAAAATTCATAATTTTTCTTACTCTATCATTTGAGAAGTCCATTTCTTAGGGTCTTGCCTTAGAGAAGTAGAGCATTCATCTTGTGGAAGTCTTGAAAGCATAGGAGAGGTATTGTATCCTAGAGTTGATTTATATTTGTGATCCTTACGATCCATAATAACCTGTTGAAAATAACCATTGGCCAAGGGAGATATTGAGACTTGATGGGTTTTCTTTGAATGCAATCATATCTAACATTGATATTTCATTTAATAGGTAGATATTGCTACCAATAATAGTTTGAATGTAGTTCTCCTAATTTAGAATACCTATGCATTGACTTGAGTAGATTTTTATTTGCTTGTTATGTGTTTTTATTAACCCCAATTTATGCCACAAACTTTTGTGAGAAATATATTAATTTCATTTCATGTATGTAGATATAGTTAGGGTTATTATATAGTGTTATTTTCTTAGAGGGTTTGTAACCCTATTCTTTGGTGTTGTGTAGTAAATGATCCCTTGGTTAGGTTTAGAGGATCCAATTTGGTCATGCTCCCAATATAAAAATGTATTTTAAAGGATATTAGTTGGTTACCTTATCCAATTTATATTTTACTAAGTTATATAGGTTATAGATCCATCTTAGTTTGTTTCATAGATTCTAGTGATCTTGACATGAATATAACCCTTGTATTTTAAATATTTTTAGAATCAATTAAATATATTAGGATATCTAATCTCATATTAACCTATAATTGCATATTTGAGATTTATAGTCAACTAAATCATGTTGGTTGATCCAATTTTATCCTCTATTTTTAGGGTTTTCGTTCTACAATCAACTATATTGGGTTGGCTGATTTGGTTTCTCTTTCTATTTGTTGGTTTAAGTCTTGAAGTAAACTATATTGGGTTGGTCAATCTAGTTTTGTCCTTTGTAAATTAGGTCTTCATTCCAAACTAAGTCACACTAGACAACTTAATATCCTTTTTTATTATTTGGATTTCCCTTATATTCAACTAGATCAAACTAATTGATCTAGTCTAATTTATCATTTTTCACTTTTTTAACTTTAAACAAACCAGATTGGGTTGGTTGATTTAGTTTTATTTAACCACTTCCAATTTTTATATTTCTACCAATTTACCTTACCAATTTTCAATTCTACCAAACTATACCACATAGGCAACTAAGTTAACCTAGACAACTTAGTTCTATGTCTATTTTATTTACCAAACAAACTAAATCAACCTGGTCAATATCATTTATTTCATCCTATTTTCATAAGAGACTAAACTAGCCTACTTGACTACATTCAATTTTATTTATAAACTAGATAGGCCTAACTGATCTTGTTCTTTAATTTTTACTTTTCATCATAAGTAATGCAATTCATGTCCATTTCTTAGTAATCAATCTCACATTTTATTTTTAGAAATTTGGTTGCTTGTTTATTTACTTCCTAAAATGATAAATTAGTTTTTGATCCTTTATTTTTCCTTTATTTTCACTTTGTCTTGATTTCCCTAGAAACTATGTACCAATAGTTTTAAAACTATTGAGATAATATTGTGAAGGGATACACGATACCCTATTTATTGTCCTTGTCTATAATTTACATATATTATGGCATGAGGGGATTGCCCTAATACTCATAACCATTGTAATGAGCTAAACAAAGTCTTAAGTTTTCACGTATCTCATAGAATTTTAGAAATGACTAGGATTTGTTTTGAATTGAACCTTAGTATTCCATTCCATCTGTTTGATTCTATGTTGCATCATTTAGTAGTTAGCATCGAGAAGATACTTATATCTTACCCTTAAAACTAGGTTTAGTAGGCTATGGGAATGACACTTCATCCATAGTTAGCACTCTAAAACATTGGGTCATCATTATCCAATGGACAAGTAGGTATCTTTGGATTCCTAAAAATCAGTCAAAACCCTTTAGTATAGATTCATGATCTTCTTTTCGGATATTTAGCTACCAGCTATAGTTGTAAAATTATATTTTATGTTTTTTTATTTAAATTATCTATTGTATTATCTAGTTTCAATACAATTTTGTGTTGTGTGGTAGTTAGTTTGATATTCTATCTTCTTTACTACATAGTTCAAAAACTTATTAATTTTTTCTAGATTAAACTTTACTGACTAGTATGACTTATTAGTATAACTATTTATTTTTGTTACCTCTCAAACTAAGTTGACCAGCTCAACTTAGGAGGATCTTAGACAAATTTATTCTTCCTTATCCAATTAAGTTGACTAGCTCAACTTAGTAAGATTTCAAAACAATGATTATTTTTACCCCTATCAAACTACATCGACTAGTATGACCTAGTATATTTTCTAGATCACACTAGATCAGCCTAGATGATTTTGTATGCCCTAACCAACTTACTTTTATTTTTATAAAATATTTTAAATTCAATATATTAGCTTGGATGATTATGTATGCCTTGGATGACTCATTTTTATTTTTAGCAAGTTTTTCTAGATCACACATGATCAACCCAAATGATTATGTATGCCATGGGTGATAATTTTATTTTCAGCAAAACTTAAGTCTACTAGATCAACCTTGTTGATCCCATTCCAGTTGTTATACTTAGTTAAATTTATCAAAAAATTTAACTATTTTAACATTTTATATTATTATTCTTTTTACCATTGTAATTTGGATCATGAAATCACCCATTAAGATCTTTTATGATAGCCTCAACCCATTATGAGTATAGACAAGTGCTTCTTTCCTTCCTACCTTAGCCATATAATAAGATTATCTCTAGTGTCACAATTAATTATATCCCTTATCTAGTTTAATGGAATGCAACATGGTCCATATCACTCAAAATAATCATCTAGATGATCTTAACTTAAATGATATCATATTTAAACTACATTACTTTACCATTGGAGTAATTTATACCAACATAGAGAACCCTCCTATAATAAACCTTCCTATCACTATTCTAGGGGCTACCCCTCCAACTAACACCAATATTCCACCTCCCATTGCTAACAATCAAAACATACCTATTGATACAATTCAAATTCTTGCTCAAATGGTTCAACAAATAAATTTTATGCAAGCAACTAAAAATTCTCAAATGCTCCAAATGTAAAACCATATCCTACAAATAGAAATTCAAGATCTTATCATCACACCTTAAAATAATCATAATTTTGTTCTTCCTCCCCTTAGAGATGTCAATGGGAATACCATCCGTTAACCTATCATGCATAACAAAATGCCTTAACATATTTAAAATGAATATCATCAATGCTTTAGTTAAATAATTTAAACAAAATAATCTTCTTTAAAATTTTCTTCATCCCTTAATAAATTCTAAGCAATTACCTACCAAATTTTATCACACTTTTATCAAAATATAGAAATCTCTAGCTCATAAAGTAGACCACAACATGAGTGATGATAATATATTTAAATTATTTATTACCAATTTAAAACCTTCTCTTCAATACATCCCCTCAAAACTTATAAGAATCTCTAGACCAAGGTAAAATACAAGAGTTCCTTATGAACCAATTTAAACCATCTCATAATTCAACCAAGGAATTTTTACAAACTTTAACTATGGAAATCACTATTAAAAATACTCAATATAAATACCATCTAATTAAATGGTAGTAGTAAAAACCAATGTTTAAAAACCCTCTCACCGACCTTTGATAATTTTTGGAATGAAGAGATATTTATCTTCATCTAAACCTTTCATTTATAACAATATTGTTCCTCCATCATGGTACAATCCAAATAAATTTTGTTGGTTTCATGTTGACATAGGCCATTCTAATGAAACATGTCATGGAATTATAATGTTTTAAATTATTTTATGTTAGGCACTATATTTTATCATGATGTTATGATTAGACTCTGACACCTTGATTATCTTAAAGCTTCTCAAAAGCAAAAAAATTCCAAATATACAAATCCAAAATCTAAAAAATACCTTTCCTTAGACCCTAATACATAACATTCAAATGAATATGTTTGTGTCATTAAAACTAATTATGATCAATATTATACTAATTCTCAATATGTGAATGTCGATAAAGTCAATTATCACTACAAAACTAATAACAAAGATCTTGTTATCGAAGCTAAGAAATCCTTTATTTATGATCAATTACTTAAAGACACCACTACTTCTCCACTTGTATCTCCTGAACCATCCACTAATGATGATTCCCCTCCATCAATGGACCCATATATACCTATAAATAATACCCCACATAATCAAACTAAACCTCATGCTCATCCTTCATCTAAACCCCATTAGAATTTCTTAGATGAAATTAATTCTATGCCCATTAAAATTCATCTTATGGAATTAGTTCAAAATTTTCCATATCATCATAAGTCTCTTATCTAATAACTCCAAGCCATATAATATCCTACATATAAAAAATCCAAATTATCTCTTGATACTCATCAATCTACATAAGTGCATGCTATCAAAAAATTTCATTTACCAAACCCTTCATTGAATTCCCATAAGAATATATGATAAATGACGAAATTTTATTTCAAGCAAATGATCCACCCCTCTTTATCAAAATTATCATCAATAATACTTTAATTATAAAAAAATTAGTTGATGAAGGATTAGGAATCAATGTCACATCTCTTTGGTTAATTTAATAAATCAGATACTCCAAAGAAAACCTCAAACAAACCCAACTCACATGTCATAGGTTTGACAAAACTAACCAAAAACCACTTGGTTGTAGTTAGATACCTCTTACCATTGGATCCAAGACAATACTCACTAAAATAATGGTATTGGATCTTTCCTTATCTTAAAACATGTTTTTGGGATGTCTTTGGACTCATCACATGAAAGTTATTTTCTCTTTTGGTATCTAATGTATTAAATTCATACATAATGGGGAACATTACAAACATGAAGCTGATCCTAATCCCTAGAGTGTCCAATTTCCAAATCCTAAATCTTGATATAGTATTCTTACTATCACCCACATCAATAGTCATTCTCTTTCTAAAATTTTCAATATGCATTCAAATTTACATGTAACTCTCATATATTTAGAATATGATGAACCCAATGAACTAACAAACATTTTCAATACCACCCAATTACCTCCCTATATTATAGAATGACTCCCCTCTTCTCTTATTCCATGAGATAGAATCATTCCTTTAATATAGGACACTATTGATATCCCTCCCCCATGTAACACACATGAAGCTTCCTACACATAGGATGATTTTTCTTACAATGAATATAAGGTAGCCAAACTCTTTCAAGATCTTTTAACCATGTCTCATCAAAATTTTAGTAATATTGGAATATCCACTATAGCTATTCCCATTGAAACAAATACATGTGTAATATCACCATCCTATGATGATACCTATATCATGATATAAGCTTAATCATGAGATTTAGATGCATTAAATTATCAAAATACATTAGATAAAATACATTCCTTAATCATGTTATTCATGTCATTCACATATCCTCTGATAGTGAATCAAAACTAGAAGGATTTGTATCACCTGTCAATAAACCATTGATATATACTCCATGGGTTATTCAAGAGATCAAACAATATGATATAATTCATCCTCTAAACCCTAATCACATTGATCAAATAAATTTATTTAGACAATATCCATTATCTCTCATTAATCATCCTACGTAACTCACCTCTCTACCTATTATCCATAATCCAACCACCACTAATGATAGTAATTCTCCTACTATCTTGATACCAATGTCTATTAAATGATTCCAAACACCTAATCCTATAATTTTTATTTATTCTTCAATAAATATCATGAATTTTTTAAATGGTCCTATGAATATATGTCTGGTATTGATCCTAGTATTATCATTCATAATAACATTACTTATCTTGATGTTTAACTTGTGCATCAAAAGCAACATAAATTTACTCCTAAAATTACAACCCTATGTCATAAATATATCATCAAACTCCTATATCTCAAATTCATTCAACATGTCAATTACTCTAAATGGGTTTCCAATATTGTTCCTATATTCAAGAATATAACTATGGTTATTCACATTTATATAGACATTTGTAATCTTAACTTAGCTTGTCCCAAAGATAAATTTACCTTACCATCAATCAATGCCATCATTGATTCCATTACTATCTAAAAAATCTTATCTCTCATAGATGGTTTTTTAGGATATAATAAAATTCACATTTCTCCTAAATATCAACACAAAACCATATTTATAACAGAATGTGGAAATTATTATTATGTCAAAATATCTTTTGTTCTTAAAAGTGTTGGCACCACTTATCAATGTGCCATGACCCATTTATTTCATGATCTCTTACATAATATTGTCGAAACCTATGTAGATAATCTTGTCATTGAATCCAAGCATTGTGAAAATCATCTTCATGATCTCACTATCACCTTTGACCATCTCATAAAATACAAACTTAGAATCAATCCTTAAAAATGAGATTTATGTGTCACATCTAGTAAACTCTTAGGTTTTTAGTTTATCGTATTCCTTACTTAACCCTAGACCTATCCTAGATATTTTTCCACACTTTTTTAGCCATTGTGTAGACCACAAATAGCTATAGTTAGTTCAAACATAGTCATAGAATACCTTTCCCAAATCCCAACCTAGTTTGCCTATAGTATGCCAGGTGGACATTATCACCACACTAAGGACATTATAGTCACATGGATTTAGTGTCCCCAACTGGGCCTTTGCCCTAAATCTCTTGAATAGATAATTTTCTAAACATGTTCCCCTCCTAATTTTGGACTAAGTACATTTTTTTATTTACACAATCTATAGATTTATATAAATATAAGTCTATTTGACCTCTATTCACTAGATGGAAAATAGATACAAAAGCCTATTCAAATAAAATGTAAGTTGTGAAAAGTTAAGGTGTTGATCCCTATTCTACCCTAATTCTATATACTACCATATAAAACATCCTTAAGCTCAAATTTATAAGATTTCAAAGCTTAAACACATTCAAGGCATCCAAGTCCACTCTCATTGTAGTATTCACTTGTACTTACACCAAGCACTAGGTGGGAAAACTACATCGGGCTTGATCCCTCCTCAGATTATTGGTATATAGGAAACTCTATACAAAGAGTGGTGTTGAGGATATCTAGATTATCCTGCTAATGAACACATATTTTCATCTCATATCATAATTGTAATGAGGATTAGGTTTTTCACACTAAATCATGTTTTATAGGCACAACACAAAGTTGCATATTTTATGTGTGTAGGAATGGAACCCAAAAAACATAGGCATAGGTTCTCTTAGAAAATAGGAATAGTCATATAAAGAGGACACTGGTACTACTTTGAGGACACTACATCAGTATAGAACTATTTTATAGGTGGGGTGATACTGTATAGTGAGAAAACAAATCTCTTGAACCTGTTGATGACACTTAGAACTATCTAGAACCTAGATCATCTATGACAGTCACTTTATAGATGAGTATATATTTAATCTAATTTATTACTATTTTTTGAAAGTCAAATAAGGTCAAAATCCATAACAAATTATTACTTAATTATTTCATATTATTTAACTAATTTAGACATCTCAGCCCTTTATTCTAACATAGGATTTACATAATAAAACCCAAAAAAGTTAAATCATTTGGTGAACCTGACTTCCAATATTATTCCAAACCCTAGCTTACATTAATCCAAATTTTTGTGAAATAAATTAGGGATGCATACTTATAATTTTCTATTTTTTAAGACAACCTCTCTAAATTAAATAAATTCCATATTAGGGTTTTAATTTATTTTACATATGATTTATTTTTTTCAAATAACCCATAGATTAAGAAAACCCTAACCCTAGACACACTTAGGGTTTATATATTTATATATATATAATCATATTTTAATTACAAAAATATCAGGTTTGCTACAATATTTAATTTTTTCAATCTTCCATAAATTCATATTCTTAAAAGGTTCAAAAGATATAAAAATAAATTTCCTACATTCCAACATATAATGGTAGAATTTAACAACAAATTTGATGAAACCAATAAAAAACAATTACAAGACTTCATGTCCAAACATATAGATATACAACATGATTTCATAAACATTATTCAAGAATAACTCTAAAAGACAAAAATGGTCAATATTCAACCCCTCCAATTAATAATGTTGTTACACCTCCAATGGGGATAACTCAAATAACACAACCTAAGATTATTATTCAACCATCAATGATAGCTACACCACTTTTGGCTAGTTTTTCCACTCTATATATACTAACCCTTATGCATTAGATTTATACTGTATAGTCTAATGTGTTACATCTAAGGAAGGAATCCACTAAAAAATCACATGCCTTGGATTCCAATATTATCTTGCATACACCTTTGGCATATCACATAGTGGAAAATACCTTTCCATCCAATTTCATGGAACCCAAGATTACATTATATGATGGAAAGGGTGACCTAGAGCATTTTCTTATAGCATGCTTGGACTATGTGTCCAATGATTGGATTCTTACAAAGTTATTTCCATGTAATCTCATGGATTATTCATTACAATGGTTCTATGATTTACCAAATCAATCTATCATGGCATTCAATCCTTTAGGCAATATGTTCCTAGCACACTTCTCTATCAACATCAGTGATAAGATATCATATGCACATGTCGTAAAGTTAAAGCAAAAGTCAAATGAGCCTATCACATATTGTGTCTTATGATATTAAAAAATATTAGAAAAATTTATTATCCACATGGTAGACAAATAGATTCAAGATATATTTAAACAAAGTCTATTATGATCACTGCACAAAGCTATCTTATTCAATAAGTTTCTTACATTTAACAATTTATGCCACATAGCCAAGGAAAGAGAGGCTAAGCTCCTATCAATGGGAAAAATCAAGTACAAAAATGGTTCAAAATAATCTATTAATATTTCAAAAAACCCTCCATATAAGTTAAGGACCACATAAAACAAAAGTAATCAAAAGGCCATAGTCAACATAGATTCTGAGCAATCTCCAAAATGTATTTTATCTTCTCCTCAGTGTAGAGTCTTCACTAATATTCTAGACTCACTATCATGGTTTATATAAAAACTATTAGAATGAAATGTCATATCTCTCCTTACCATTAAATAGGTTGATAAGACATGGCCTATTTCAAATATTTATGATTTAAATGCATTTTTTGAGTATCATAGGGCACCAAGAAACACAATAAACATATGCATTAGCCTAAAACACAAGATACAATATCTCATTGAGGATAATATTATTAATGTGGGAACACCCATAGAGGCACCAAAACAATAACAAATAGAGGATAAGGAACTAAATCTATTTTAAAATCCATTCTTGAAGAATACACAGAATGAGGTAGAGGCACATCAAGTTTTCATTATACATACTAGGTGCATCCACCACTAGATTCCTATCACATAATTATAGAGGATACAAATCCACTACATAAAATTATTAGCATGCATCACACTATAGTTTCACCTAGACCACTTATCACATTTTCAAAGCAAGATATTTTGGATGATAACATAGATTTGCATGTAATTTTTATATGAGCATACATAGACCACCATATTATTTATAGTGTTATGGTTGACAATGGATCAAGCATAAACATGTGCACTATGAAACTCTTATATTACTTAGGTTACATAGAGCAAGATATATTACCCATAGATACAATAATTATTTGTTTTAATGGCCACTTTAATAGATCCATCATGGATATTTTGCTTCCATTATAGGTTGGACCATCACACATAGCTGTCAGGATCTAGGAAGCACAATTGATTACCAAGCAACTAAATATGTGGAATTTAACCAGAAGTAACAAGTAACTAGAATTCGGAAACAACACAGAATATGAGAGACAATACCCAATTGTATTAATACTCTTCCAGAAGGAAATACAACAAAGAAGATACCACAGTCTTCTTCCTTACACACCTCTAGGGATCCCACACCTCTAGGGCATAAACAATAAATCACCTTCAAGAGTTATCTTCTCTCAATATAGGTCACAACAAATGGCTAACATAGAGCTGTTGTTCACCTCAACCAGTCAGTACAATACTGCCAGTACAACTGAGTATGAATCGGTACTCCAAGTAGATCTCACCTGATCTTGCTCCTTGATGTGTTGTTGTCACCTTTGATCTTGCTACCCCACAGATCTACATTTGACCTCACACACACACACCCCTGTAGATCAACCAATCTTACTTGCCCATGTAGATCTCCTCCCTGATCTTACAACAACCTGTAGATCAACCCTGATCTTGCATACCTAGAAGAACCCCTGTGATTCCACCAATGGAAGAACTCTTCTGGTTCTACCCTTTACAATACAGCCCATGAGTCTATTATATAGATCCCATGCATACAATAATTAGACAAGTGGCTCAAGACTCCAATTAGTCTTTAACATGCAAACAACCAGTTCAACAAACTAACTATCCATCAACAAGCAGTTATGGAACTGCACAAGCGATCGACATCAGTCCCTGTCCGTCTGCAGGTGACTGATGTCGGCTGACTCTTGACCGATGTTGGTTGATTTTTGTCGACCTTTGACCAACATCGATTGGCCTATCAATGTCAATGACTATGACACTCAGCAACCTCCTCCATGTTTGCATCTGGGTGAAGCTTTTAGCTCCACAACTTAACAATCTCCCACTTGGAGATAAATAGATGCACCTATACATGTACCTGTACACTGTCTAATTTGTTTCCTAGCTTGTATCCCTCTTCAAGCTCAACCTTGAAGACCAACCACCACACATCCTATGGTGCAACACCTGTCATCCAAGTAACCTACCAAATCTGAAGTACTTGACCCTGCATAGCATGAATCCCTACTGTTGGTCCCTCTCAGATACCTAAGAACCCACTGAACCACTTTCTAGTGCTTCCTTCTCAAATTGACTACAAACTTTCTAACAACACCCACTGCTTGGGCAAACTTAGGGAGTACACATGTACTCAACCTCATCATGTGATTGGGGACCCTATTCTATGAACTGTCCATCCATAGGTGTGCTACCCTGTTCTGCATCCTGCACTACCTTCACACAATCATCCTATGACAATATCAACTTGTGATCTTCCCTATCTCTAGGATTACTCATGCCAAAGAATTTTGCTGCTCCCAAATCCTTCATGGCAAACCACTGAACTAACCTTACCTTTAGCTTAGCAAAACCTTGTATGTCTGAACCTATAATAAGCTCATCCTCCACATATAGTAATAGGATAATGTTGTGACCATCATCTACCCTGGTAAGACAAACACAATGGTTACATTGACATTGACTAAAGCCCTGCTTTGTCATCCACCTATCAAAACTTGTACCACTGTCTTTTAGCTTGCTCAAGACCATATGACCTGGCCTTCTGTCTCACGTATCCATTCTCTCTATTCTTTAACCAAGGAATCCATTCATCTTTTAGTGCTTTCATATCGGCTGGCAACCCTACCAAATCTCCCATTTTGTTCTGCATCCTAGGAATCAAATTCCTCATTCATGCCATGCTCCCACTGTTTCCTAGATCCTTCCTGCTCTATAGTGAGCAATGAGTATAAAGAAGAGGAATAATGAATTTGAGGCTTACTTACCCTTTTAGTCCTCTATATGGGCATTTGAGACTCCTTGACAGATTGCTATCCACCCAAAATCTATTCCAGTGACTGACCTCGGTCACCACACAGTCTGCATCTGACTGACATCAGTTTCATGTGACTATCCAGGTCACCAATGCCAATTATCCTACCGACATCAGTCTCAACCTGCCTGAAACCACCGACTCCTCTAGTCTGCACATGACCAACATCAGTACCTATCTATTTGACATCGGTTCCTCTTGACCAATGCCAATACCTATGTTCTCTTGTGAGTGATGAATTTTTACCTGTGAGCTCTCTTTGGATCAAAACCCTATCTAAACTACCCTGCTCAGAGTTACTCAGCCTTCTCCACTGATCTCTATCCATCATCTCCATAAACACCAAGGCTTTCTAGTTCTTAAGTTTGTCAAACACATCTGAATTCCTCTTAAGAAAATGCATCTCCTTCTTGCTCATGTGACCAAGCCTAAAATGCCACGTCTTCACAACAAAAGAAGAATTAGTAATATAAGTAGATAGATAAAGGATACCTACTTTCTTACCACCTGTTAATTCAAGTGCATCCACTGTGAGAGTTTTTGTGTATCTCTCATAATCCAAATTTCCTAAAGCAATTAGCCTTATCTTTAGAATCGGGACCTACATGACCTCCTTCAACACCCATGTGTTGGCCGCTTGCAATTTCAGCCGCACTTCCCCTTTGCCAAAACTTTGACAAGGCACACCAGCCCCTAAATAAATCTTTCCAAAGTCTCCAAAGACCTTAACATGGAAAAATACTCTATTTTGGGCTACATGGAAAGAGGCAACAGAATCTATAAAACAAGATTCTACTTTATCCAAGGAACATCCTAGAGCATCCTATGCAACAACTCCTGCAACATCTACTTCTTCAGTTCCTTCATGCTGATCTCCTACCAACCAGTAATCTTTCTTTACCTAATCTTTCTTTCCATAACACCGTAATTGACCATTCGTGCTTTTCAATTCCTCCATTCTTAGTGTACTTTTTTATACCATTACTATACTCCCACTCAATCAAAAACCCTTGAGAGTGACCTGTAATCAAACACAAATCTACTCCCTACAACCTTAGCTCTGATACCACTTGTTAGGATCTAGGAAGCAAAATTGATTACCAAGCAACTAAAAATGTGGAATTTAACCAGAAGTAACAAGTAACTAGAATTTGGAAACAACACAGAATATGAGAGACAATACCCAATTGTATTAATACTCTTCTAGAAGGAAATACAATAAAGAAGATGCCACAGTATTCTTCCTTACATACCTCTAGGGCTCCCACACCTCTAGGGCATAAATATTAAATCACCTTCAAGATTTATATTCTCTCAATATAGGTCACAACAAATGGATAACAAAGAGATATTGTTCACCTCAACCAGTCAGTACAATACTACTAGTACAACTGAGTATGAACCGATACTCCAAGTAGATCTCATATGATCTTGCTCCTTGATGTGTTGCTATCACCTTTGATCTTGCTACCCCATAGATCTACCTTTGACCTCGCACACACACACACACTCCTATAGATTAACCGATCTTACTTACCCATGTAGATCTCTTCCCTGATCTTGCAATAACCTGTAGATCAACCCTGATCTTACATAACTGGAAGAAATCTTCTGGTTCTACCCTTTACAATATAGCCCATGAGTCTATTATATAGATCCCATGCATACAATAATTAGAAAAGTGGCTCAAGACTCGAATTAATCTTTAACATGCAAACAACTAGTTCAACAAACTAACTATCCATCAACAAGCAGTTCTGGAACCGCACAGGCGACTGACATTGGTCCTTGTCCATCTGGAGGTGACTGACGTTGGCCGACTCCTGACCGATGTTGGTTACTTTCTGTCAACCTCTGACCAACATCGGTTGGCCTACCAATGTCGGCGACTATGACACTTAACAACCTCCTCCGTGTTTGCATCTGGGTGAAGCTTTTAGCTCCACAACCTAACAATAGCCACTCAGTTAGTAGTAGTACCTAGTGTAGGTGTATTTGATATATTACTGGGTAGTCCATGTATATAGTATCTCAGAGCTATCCCATTTATAATACACTAATTATTGAAGTATACACATTCTAATTAGGTGTTTAAGGTTGAGGGTATCCCATAGGTAGTTCCAACACAATTTCTAGCTACAATTATAACATAAACACCAATTACAATTTTAGCGCCATTACCAGATATTGTATTATTATCAATTATAATAGAGAGTATTAGACCTATGCATAAATCAAAATGTTTAGTAGATTCATCAGTGTATGAATGATCTACTCCTATGGTATGTACATGTATACATACTCTCCCATGGATACCATTACTAGAGAGACCCCTGCATCAGAGATACATCATGTATTCTAGGGGATCTTACTCTACTCAGTTCATGCCAAGATCAATTTTATTGGGTTATATGGGTTCTTATCATATGGCACCTACATTACCTATAGTTTACTCTTATACCATATGGGTCCCTAAGACCCCTATAGTTCATAGGGCATCATAGCTAGTGCCACAACATCATAGCATCACTACACATGAAGTTTTAGACATAGGTTATATAACACAGTAGATCATGCACTCATAGTTTCCCTTTCACATTGCATCCATGATCAAAATATTGGTTAGTATGGTTCCTAACATTTTACATAATTCCTTCCCTCTCTTGCTCCTTATACATAGTTTATTTTCATTTACTTGTACATAGCTTATATCTAGAAAACACAAAAACAATATAACACGTCAAAATTAAAAAACATTCAAATAGTACTCAAAAACACAAAAATTTTAGATTGTATGCATTGTTATGTTTACATATCTAATACTTTCCAAATATTGCATATTGTTATCTATCTTAGTATAGTCAGTTTTATCATACACATATGCTTCACTTATTTTTGTCAAGTGCTTATAGATTACATAAGAACTCTTGTCCACTACACTGGCCCAAACTTGTTATCATCTACCCACTAGGGGCATATACATCAATCTAGGTTTATTCATTTGATGCATCCAACCAATTAGGGGCATCTAATACATTATTTATACTACTAGGTTCTATCCTTAGATTCTATGAATTCCATTTTATGCACTGATATATACTTAGATTTACTATTATACACATTGATAAAATCTATCTTAACACCCTTGTGTAATGCTAGATTATAACATACATCTTACATTACCTACTTATGCTTAGATACTTGTACATTCTAATGTTATATTTGTACATTGTATTGGAATATAATGCACATGCTCTAGCTAACACATTTTAAAAAGCTAATTCATTTAAGGATAGTTATTACACATGTTTCAAAATTACCCTCAAAAGATGGGAATTCACAAGGGTTTTTCATAGAGATTAGGATCCTATTTCCATAGATAAATTTTATCACGCATAATTATTTTTATAAATTAGACACATGGAAAACATAGGAAAAGATAGACTCAAAAAATAATTTATATCACCCAAATTTTAGACTAGGCAAACATTAGCACCTATATTGAGACACTAGCACCATAAGGCACTACTATCCACTATAGGACACTACTATCTAATAACCCTAACTTTAGGGATGCCTAGATTAGCTAGACTAGTTCACTAATTATAATACATATTTTCATAGCTATAGTCATAGGTTTGACAATTATGTTTAGATTTTACTTAGATACACTCATTTTATCTTAGATTCATACTAGTTTCTCAGATTCTTGGGGTTGTTATGTGACATGATCACTCTCACATTTAATTCAATTACATATATTTAGTTATTACATACTCAATTCAAAATCAATACACTCATATATCACATTGAGGGCATGTACATGACACATAGTTTCCCTATACTCAATGACACACATGTTGATTAAATGGAATGGTAAACTCCATGTCATTATCTACTATGTATACACTTTTTATAATATTTAAGGTTGTCACCAGATTCACTCCCTAATCCATCTATAGTGGATAACATTTTTGAGTGTCCTAGAGCCACCTAATATACCTGAGTGGCTACAAATTTGACATACATAGTTAAATATACCTAGTTAGATACTTTCATCACTTTGCATAGTTAAGTTACATATGCATATAATTCACTTGAGTGGGAAATTATGGAGTCATATCCTACTTGAGTTATCAATCCACCCAAATGATATGGTTAGAGACACTTACAATCTTATCTAAGATATTCACAAATTAAGATCCATTGAGCAGGGGCGGGCAATGATGGAGTTAAAATTGAATTTAGTTCTTGAGCCACCCATATGAGGATTGAGAAAGCTATTAACTTAGTCCAAGATATTCAATGATATGATCACTATGTACACTCACACACATAGGTTTTCACCAAGTTCATGTATTATGTCATGTACCTAATGAGGTGTATTCATTCCTTTCCTCTCTCTTTTCTCAAAGTTACTCAGCTACTTTATTTTAGCATAGTCTTTTTATTTTGATTATCTCTTAAGTAAGGACTATTTTTTTGCATGTTTCATTGTAAGTCATTTCTTTGGATCATTTTTCACATATGCAAACCCAAATTCATATACTCAAACTCATTTACATAGGCTTCACTTCTAAGGTAAGTCTAGGCACACTTCTTTTTCCTTGATACTAGTCATTTCACTTTTCTATATTTATAACATAAAAGGGGACAACGGTAATCACCTAAAAGTGGTATTTAGATGCTAAGAGTATTGCTTGAGTTAGCCTATTCCTAGATTATCCTTAGACCTATCTAATATCTCTTACCACACTTTTCCATCCATTGTGTGTACTATAAATAGCTACAATAAATTTAAACACAGTCCCAAGATAGCTTTCCTAGATCCCAACCCAATTTTCCAAATAGTCTTCTAGGTGTACATTAGTACCAAACTAAGGACACTACAACCATATGACACTAGTTTCCCCAACTAGGATATATTTTACTTTTCCATAACTCTCCTGAATGGATACTTTTCCAAACATGTGTCCCTCCTAAGGTCAACCTATGTACATTTTCTTATTTGCATAAACTATAGATTTATATAAATATAAATCTGTTTGACCTCTATTCACTAGATGTAAAATAGAAGTAAAAGCCTATTCAAATAAAATACAAGTTGAGAAAAATTAAGGTTTTTGATCCTTATTCTTCCCTATTTCTACATGCTACCATCTACAATAACCCTAATATATATTTGAAAGATTTAAAATATCATGCACATTCAAGGCATCCAAGTCCCCTCTCATTCTAGTATTCACTTACACTTGCACCAAACACTAGGTGGGAAAATTGCATTGGGCTTGATCCTTCCTTGAAATAATGGTATGTAGGAAACTCTCTTCATAGTGGGGTGTTGCGGATTCCATCTTATCCTAATAATGAATACACATTTTTATCTTATGCCATATTACTAAGGAGAATTAGGGGTTTCACACTAAATCAAGTTTTCTAGGCACAAGATAGAGTTATAGATTTTATGCATGTAGGAATAGGACCTAAAAACATAGGCACATGTGCTCTTTGAAAATATGAATAGTCCTACAAAGAGGATACTAACACTAATTTAAGGGCAATAAAATAATATGGCATTATTGTTTAGGTGGGGCACTACTATCTAGTTAGGAAACAACTCCTGGGACCCTATTAACGATACTTAGAATATTTAGAACCCAAATAATCCATGATAATCACTTTCCAAATAAGTCTATATGTAATCATATTTATTACTATTTTTAAAAATTCAAATAAGGTCAAAATCCTTAATAAATTAGTACTTAATTATTTCATATTATTTAATTGATTTATACATCTCATCCCTTTAATCCAACATGGAATTTACATAGTAAAACCCTAAAAGGTTAAATCACCTGCCAATTGCATGATGATCTTAATCACTCTCCTCTAGCTAAACTTTTAAAAATTAGAATCTCCTTGGCCTTTTTTATGTGGGGATTAGATCTCACTAGTAAATTACCTCATTTTCAATATGTTCATATCTTCATCATCATGAACATTAAATATTTCACCAAGTGTGTTGAATTTATACCCCTTGTTAAAGTCACAGGTATCACCATATCCAAATTTATAGTTAATTAGATCATTTTCCACTTTGGAATTCCTAATACCATAATTTATGACATAGATAAAATTTAAAGAATAAGGATATGAAACAATTGTGTTAAATTTAAAATCACACTATAATTCTCAATACCTTATCATCCTCAATGCAATGGACAAGCAATATCCACTAATAAGATTCTTAACAAAATTTTTCAAAAGACAATATAAGATTCTCATTTTGATTGTCACTTTAAAATGTATCCTAAACTTTGGGATTATCACACTAGCATCTTTACTGCTATTGTGGGGACAACATTTTCATTAGTATATGGATCTGAATCTATATTACCTCTAAAATTTGAGTTGCCATCATTAAAATCTCTCTTTATATCATTATTCCTAATGAATAAATTTTTGAGGCTTGTATACATGATTTACACCTTATACATGAGTGTCGTATGGGTGCTCTACAACATAAAAAACAATATAAAGCCTAAATTTACAAACAACATAGAAAAAGGTCAAAGTTTGTGCCTTTAATATTGGTGATGTAGTCCTTAAATTAGATTATAACCATGATAAAGAAGGCAAATATACTAAAAAATGGTGTGGTCTTTATCTAATCAAAGACATTCTTAGTCATAATACTTATAGATTAAAAAGTAATGTTGGACATATTTTCAAAAACCCTACCAATGCTCAATTTTTAAATAATTATTTTACTTAAATTATCATTTTTGATACTATCATTATTCTACATATATTTCTATATACTATGGGGCTAACACTTGTAGTTTTTTCAAAACTTCTCAAAGTATAGCATTGCATAAATTTTAGTAGCCTTAGCTACTATAGTTAGTCATTTGGGATATTTACATTCCTTCATATATTAATTCATGAGTTGCATAATAAGATCGTAAATAAGACTCAACCATCCTCATGACTATCCTTTTATTTTTATTCCATTTCATTATTCATCCTTCAAGTTTATTTTGAGTAATTAATTTCTTGATTTATAAAACTAATTAGTTTTTACACCTCTTCAATTTTCCTTTTGTTATTTTTAGTGTAAGACCTTGGATAGGATGATACCTTCCTCATAAAATCACATCGTTTACTTCCTTTTTACACCTATTTGGTTTCCCTTTTGTGATTTTCACTATAAGACCTCATATAGTACTAGGCCTTAAAAATATTTATTTTATAAAATTACTTTTGTTTGTAATCTTAGCTAAGTTTATTTTCTAAAAAATAAGATAGTGGTTGAGATTTTGGACTTCATACTCTTAAATCAGTCATATTATTATTTTAGTAGCAACTTCAACAAATATATTTTTCATGTCTCCCCTCACTTAAACTATCTCTTATGATGCTCATTCCTAATCATCATTATACCATGTTTACATTACAATTTTTTTACAATTTGAGGTAAGTAAATCATTCAATGTTCATTTTCATCCTCTCCCATATTCCATTTCACTATGGTCACACCAAGGTCATGATGAGAATAATTTTAACCACCAATTAAACCTGATGTTGTTCATGCAACCTTATCTTATATTGAATAGTGTGAAGCAACCACTTGGATTATAAACTCCACTACCTTTACCAGTTATCAACCTTGAGTATATTTAGCTTGACAATGTGTTGGCACTGTATGTGTGGCACTAATATCATCTAAATTTTGGGTCCTAATTATTGTCTAAATAGAAACACATTTGCATAAAGTAAATTACATGAAATTAAATGATAAAAAAAATCTAATCTATTCTAGAATTAAATCATAATTGTTTTATAAGATTTTTGAACTCGATCATTTAAATTCATAGAATGAAATATGCTTATATTAAAACCATACATAAATATAATCTCGTATATTATAATTATGAACCATAAGATAAAATATATATACATGTAAACCATACATGAATAATACTAATCTAATAGACAAGGAATCAGTCTACCAAACCATTTGAGTGGGCCCTACGTCATTTGGATTGCATATGGATTCCTCTCCTTCTTAAGATAGGTAAATTAATGCAAGTTTAATTTATTCCATAAACATAACAATTTTTCTCATAGTATAATTACAAAATTATAACTCTAAAACTATGATTAATTACTTGATTAACTCTTTATTATTATGTGCAACCTAAACTTTTCCTTTTATATAGGATAAATAGGTCCTTATTTGGAGGGTGACAAATCTAGTAGATTAAAACCATAAATATATGTTTTCACCTAATAACAATATGTAATATTACTACTATGCATAAGAAAAAATAACACATGTGAATAATAATTCATGCAATGAGGAGAGAAGGATTCAATTGAGAGAATCACTCCTACCTATAATCGTGGAACTATTATTTCTAATAGAATGATGGAAAGAATATTCAACCATAGATAAGTTGTCATAGTTGTTTAAGGTTATGTTATACATATGTTATAAGAAATCTAGGTAGATACTACTGGTTGCTACAACCTAGATTACTACAAGAAATCTAGATAGATGCTATGAGGTTCCACCACCTAAATTTATATAAGTTATCATAGCTTGTGATAAATATGATAATATATATTTTTCCTTCTTCATTAGTAAACCAAATCTATATAACAATAAATCATACAATTTTATCTATAAATAATCATTCTTTAAACCATATCAATGATTATATGCATCATAAACATATCTTGTACTAATATATATAATTATGGATATAATTATATTATGGGTACATGAAATGGTGGATTATATAGTGGGTGAAGGTTGAATATATAGTAAGATGAGGTACTTTTATTGGACTTATTACACCCCCAAAATTAATAAATTACACATCCCTTGAGCAATTTAATAAGATAAGCTATCAGTAGGAATGCATGTAGTAAGTATAATTACTTAAATCACAAAACTTTAATTCTCCATAATATGATATATAAAAATTACTCATGTGTCTTTCCTCTCCTTGGCCTACAAATTATAGTGACTTAGTTGGGTGACTGGGTTTGTTTGTCCTCATAGCAACCTAAAATCATTGGGAACATATGTCATTGAAAAAATATATTTTTCTAAACATTCTTGGTCTAATATGATACAAAACTTGTGGGAATTGAAGTAGGTAGTATTTTACTTTTATTTTTTCCTTTTCTATGTTTTTTTATGCCATACTTCATAATTGTTAAACCTCCCAAAAACAGGAATGACTAGTATTAAAACCTATACTCACACCCTCCAACTTTATGTTTGATTCCATATAATCATAGGGACATAAATACAAATATATGGACCATTCTCCCCCCAACTTAAGGTAGATACTTGTCCTCAAGTGGAATAACCTTCCCCCAAACTAAGTATGTAAGAGGGTACTATGTAAATTATGTGGTTCAGCCAAAGGAAAAAGTGGGTGATGGGATGGTGAGTGATATGATATCATGACATAGAGGAATGAAGTGGAATATGTAATATGTCATGTATGAAGATTGATTATTTAGGGAATATCAATGTGAGGTGTGGTATAAATAGCACAAAAATTAGATGAATGCATAAAATATTTCTAGTAGGTAAATAAATGAGTAATCTAGAGAGAAATCATAATAACTTGAACTTATAATGGTTTACCAATCATATTAGATGATGTAGAAGATTCATATAACAAGTGTAGTAGAGCATGTAATCTACCAAGAAATGTAGTTGAAGCTATAAATTCAACAATCAATAAGTTAAAATGATGTAGTAAATTGAGTTTACAAGGGTTTTCCTAATAAAACCAAAATTCTATGGCCAAGAAATGTAATAAATGTGGTGATGGAATAGTAAGATGTCCTCCAATTAATGTGAGCAAGTGTAGATATCAACAATCCAAAATGATAGAAATGATATGTAGGAAGGTTGAAAGATACAAAAATGACCATCAAAAGAAATGGAACTTGTGAAGTCTAATAGTAGAATGGATGCTCATTTAGATGAACATGAAATACAAATATCCCCATGAGATATAAAAATAACTTGTGAATGACTAGGAATACTAAATCAGTCTACATGATGTTGGGAGATAAAAAGTAAACACATATGCAAAGTGAATAATGCAAAGCATCTAGAACTGGTAAAAAACTAGTGGTAGAGGTTTCATGATCAATTATAGGAGTGGCCCATGGAAAATATCTAGGTAGTAAGAACTGTAGGTGAAAATTAAAAACTTTTAGCTGTGAGGGAAAACTAATGAAAGACCACATATACTAAAATAAAACATAGATATAAAACTTGAGAATAAATGTTATCAATCTATAATAAGGTAAGTAAGAAATAAGAAACATGAAAAATGTATATGTGGCTCATACTACTACCCAAAAAGATGATAGTCATGTATCATTTTCAACAAGAATGTTTTTCATATGAGCACTTAGCCTTAAAACCTATGTAATAAAGATGCAAACACAAATATAGGCTACATGTGTAAGCAAAAAATGAAAAGAAATGGATGTAAAAATGGACATAACAGACTATTACTCCAAGTTTTTCTTCTTTTAAATTTTATTTTAACTCTTAAGTGGCCAACAAGATATTTTTCCTATTATGCCCATTTTATTTAATTTTTGGCAGCCTATAAGTTGGTTTTCTAACCCAAAACTATTAACAATGCATAAGGGTTTTCATTGTTGATATTTTTAAATTTTATTGGGATTTTTTATTTACATTTTACTTTTTATAATTTTATATAAATGATATCAGTGGAGTGGTTAGCAAGATGTTGTACCATAGCATCTAAATCAACCCAATTATCTCCATATAATTGATGTAATGAGAAGTGATGTTTTATAATGAGGAAAAAATCTTGATAAAATTAATGATACATGAAGTATGTACTCTATTTTCCAATTATTTATTTACCTCTTGAAACAACTCTTCAAAGTGTAGATTGGCCATCTTGTTCTATGAAATAATGTCCAATATTTTAATATAAATCTTTTAGTTGTGTGTACCCATCAGGCTATCATAGTCATTTTTAGGTGGACTTTAACTGATAAGAAGACACTTGAAATATGCATAAAAAAGAGTGTATTTCCCCATATTTTATCATGTATTACAATGATGAGTGTGATTTGATATGTTTCACACATATTATTATAATTAAGTTATGATAAATCTAAAATCATATAAAGAATCATTATGTACTTGTAGATTTGTGCAATAAATGTTATCTTATAAAAAATAGAAATGAAATTCATGTTCTTTATAGGATGGTTATATTTAATTCTTGAGATAATAAATACTATGGAATAATAAAACCATTAGGATTTTAGTTGATGATTTAAATAGAATATTATAATGCATACAACACAAAATATACAAGTGTAAAAAATGATCATTAGTCTATATAATCATATGAAATACAATGAAAGTTACTAAATAGTTGATCACATATGTCAAAACATTGGTTTGATATTATGTATGGCATGCATCAAAACTCTTGATTGGTTTATGTGAATGAATCAATCTTTATCTATCATAAAAGTACCCTACAAGACCTGTAAAATATCCTGGAATGTTCTACATAAAATAAATATTTAAATTTATCATTAAGCTCAAATATGATCAATGAAATGTATCACATTAGTTGTACGGTTAAGGTGTGAAGAATTTTAGTTATATCAACCTCATGGAAATAACTATGAAGTCTATTAGGTGTTTTGAACTCAAAATTTATTGATATTTCAATTGAATGTCGATAATAATTATTTGTTTTTTTTTTTTAATATTCCCAAAATGAATGCGGTGAAATTTATTGGAAATAAAATAGCATCCCCAATAGGATCCAAGAATCCTATAGTTGGGATGTTTATCTAAAAGGATAATGTGTTAAGAGAATATGATATATGGATTTATGTTACCATGTATATATATTGTACATATGTGAGGATGAATGTGTCTATATATGATGCTCTTATCTTTTAGTAAATAGTAGGAAAATGTGTTGTATATCTTAAAAATAAAAGATTTTTTGGGTAAAAATAGAAAACCAAATATCTCATAAATGCTTAGAGATATATAAAAACTGAAAGAGGTTTTTAATTAAGCTTTAAACAAAAACTAAAACCTCTCTTAGAATTTTATTCTAAGAATTTGAGATATTTTCCACTTTTATAGTTGCTAAAACATACCCTTTCTAGTTGCTACAAGATAAATGAAAACTTGATATCTAACAAAATTTTATTGCTGGAACTTTTTTTGAAATAGGTTTATTTTCATCATACCAATGTAAAAAAAAACCTCTCTAAGCATTTTGAATACTCTTCTTTGATTTCCACTCCTTAACCGATAGTATTAAAGTCAGATATTTGACAAATTTTGACATTTGTTAAAAAACTAGAAGAGGGTTTTTTACGACATATTATTATGTACAAAAACCTCTCTCAAAATTTTAACATGATCAATTTTTTTTAATTTTTATGATGACTCAACATGTAGATTACTCTAACTAATAATATCAACCATATTCCCCATAACGACCCAAAAACCTATAAACTTTATTAACATAAACATTCAAATTTTATATTTAAAAATCAATTATACATAAGTTACTCATGAATTGTTATGATAAAAAATACTTATGAATTAGGAAAAATAAGGATTGGTTCATTATTGATGATGGAATGTTGTTGTGAGGACATCCTCAAAGGCTTTTTTTATTATGGGTGCTAGGTGTGGTTTACAATATTTGAATGGTTATGAAATTTTATGAATATAATGGGGTGTGTTATCATTTATTTATTACAAACTAGGTATGATAATGTTATGTTCAAAGTGAGCAAGAAAATTTTCAACTTGAAGGTTGAGTGTATTAATCAAGATTAAACCATAACTATTAGCTGCACAACTGAGGTAGTAGATTCAGATACCAAGAAAATAATTTAATAATGCTCTTCCATCCTATAGGTTGGGTTGGGTTATTGGATATTTTTATACCAACAAACCTATCATGTATTGATGAAACCTAGCCTTTGTTGTGATTGTCAATAGTGGGCTAGTAGATACCATGATTGGCCTTGATACCAAGGCCAAAATGTAGGTGGATTTTGGTAATGTTTTATCATATGTTGAGATGGAGGTGGTATTGATGCCTCTAAGTGTATCATAGGTGCTCTCAGTATTTAAAGAACACTTCTCATTTTAGAATTCTAAGAATTCAAAACATGAGTTGTAGGTATTTGGCAATTATGATGCTTGTGGTGAAATAACATCAAAGCAAGGTAGATTATTCCAAAATATTTATATGATTTGGTGGTTGGGAGCTACCTTAATCCAAGCCTTTGTGAATTCTAGTGAATCTCGATCAAAGCTCCAAACTACACTAATCTAAGTGAATATTTCATAATGAGATATAAGCTATAGTGAGTTATTTTAAAAAGGGGGTAAAAGGAAGGGTAAGGTAGAAAGGAAGTGAATGTGATTGTTAATCTTTATCTAAAACATTATGAAAAAGTTTCAATTGATTGAACATGCATTAAAACCCGTATGTAATACAAAATAGATAATGCTTAATTTTCAATACAACCAGGCATAATTCTAAGGATAAGTTGAAGACACAAGTAAGAAATAAGTATCCTTTAATGTTTTGCTACTACACCTAGATAGACAATGCACATCTTTAATGTAGAACAAATTAAAGTGAAGTGACTTAAGATATTTTCAAATAATCTAGCATAACACATATTAGCAACCCAATAACAAGAATATAATTCAAAATTAAGGAAACCATTCAAATTTGAGATATACATAAGAAATTGTGAGAAAATATAGTAACCCTTAACACAACTAGATAGACAAACTTTATAGAATTTATTATCTATATTAATTGTTCTAAGTATATAATTTTTGCTCAAAAATCTCTCTTTTACAAAATGGTAACACTGCCTATTTATAGAAAGCATAGATAGTGTACTAGTTAGTTTCAAGATACATATGTGTACAATAAGTATAGTTGTCTTTATATGACAATTATATCATACAGATGACTCTTATAAATTGGACTGACCTAAAACTCTATATGCTAACAAAATAGCATATAGTTATACAATAAAATATTCCATTTTAAAAAAATTATGTAAAATTATAATAAATATAATCTTTTATTGAGTTTCTAGTGGTCCTCTTGGCTATCTTTGTTGTAGGATGTTCTTAGCCTTAGTATGTTGTTTGTTTATTAGCTCTAGATCTACTATAGGCTTCATCAAATATCCATCTTCTTAGTCTATCAGTTTGTTTAACTCCTTTTCATTTCTCAACATGGCCTCCTTGATGGTCCAAGCCTCTGCTACTTGCTCTCCTAAATTGATCATAATATCCATGTTTCTATGGTTCTCACTACTATATTGGCCTTGGATTTTCCCTTTTATCTCTTAGATTGTGGTAGTAGCTCTTTCCTTAAACTCCTCATCATCAATTAACCCCATAACAGTGAGTTGTGAAGGATCTATCAACATATTTTCTAGGAGTTTCTCAATCTTGCTTATCAAAGTTTCATCTTATCTTATAATCTCACTAAAATTTTTATGCCATGTTCTCAAATCATGCACCTAATCAATAACAATACTTGAGATTGTACTAAGTTATCTCCTTACCTACACATTGATGAGCTTAACAATTTGTTCTTCAAAATTTCACCATTAGATGACCAAGGCTTTGGCTATTTGAGCTTATTGCATTAAGGCACTCTATCTAAGCTTCATATCCTTCAAGTCCTCAAACATATCAAAAAATGATCCATTTAACATGTTAATTAGTTCATTAGGTACAAAAAAGATGGCTTGGTCTTTAAGGTCCTACTTCTCCTTCCTCAAGTTGGTAATCTACTATGTTAATCCCCTAATTCCTACCATTACATGTGCTAACTTGGTGCCAACTAGGATATCCACATCCTCTTGATGGATGGAATGCTCTCCTAATTCCTATCCTCCCATTGGAGTTAGCCCTATGAAAGGTTCCATCTTTTGAAAGGTGAACTCTTATGTACCCACCACAACTTTCCTTGTGGTGATCTTCTCTAGCTCTGTGATATATGGATTGAAGTATAATATAGTGGTAAGCTTATTCAACTAGGTAGTTTCTATAATTTCAAATTTGGTGTCATTAGATTCTCCTAGAATATCCATTCTCTTACCACCATCCCCTCTTGCCTCCACCATTCTTCTTGCTCTTTCATCATCTCAAAAATCCATGGTTGGAGGTCCTCTTACACATCAATGTTGATATTTTATGTTAATGCCCATGAATGGTCCATGGTAGGAATGTTTTTTAACTTCCCATAAATGAACCAATCTAGAATGACTAGCCCATGAATGGGGAAATCATCACTAAACAAGTTTATCTCCTAGGCTAGGTGTACAAATGAGAGCTTTGGCCTTTTAAAACTAGTAGGGACAAAGGCCAACTCAGTCTTCCTCTTATTTTGAATTGTAGTTGGGGCTAGGTCTAACTGATGTTCCTTTCCCTTATCTTTTTTAGTCCCTTCCAATTATCCAAGAGTCTTTGCAACTTGCCCTACTTGGGTGTCAGGGTCTTCATCTGTTTCCCCCTTATTTGAACCATAAGCTTCCTCAAGATCCTATAAAACCTCCTCAACTATCTTATATGGATCAAGATACACAATGTCCACATGGTCCACTAGATGTGGTGGTTCTTGTGGAGGGTCTAAATATGATGTTGCTTCACCTAGCCTCTCTTCTAGTTGTTTTTTACCAGGGTCTTGTGTTTGAGGAAATTTTGTCTGAGGGGGTCTGTGGGGTGTTCTAGAGGTGGAAGGTAATAAATGGTACTAGAGTGGATGTATTTCACAAATGTCCTCAATTGGCTTCTACTTATGTGTTAATTTATACTCTATCTTGGCATTTTACTCTTTTAACCTTGCCAGCCCCTCTTCAAAACTACTTGCCTTGGTATAAATGTGGTCAAAACCCCTAGGATGATGATCATATACCTGTTTGAGCATTTTATTATCTTGTATATGATTCTTCACTACCCCTTTAGGGTCCCACATTCTCAAGTCATCACCATGGAAGATAAAAATTTCTCTCTATCTACACATGACATCCACTTGCTTCCAATCTTGTAACGTGGTCTTTCCAATTATCAAATGAAATGGTTAGAGGAGGCCTTTTTTCTTTTCCTTGCATACTCTATCAATCCTATTGAGGAGTTAAAATGTGATCTCTAGCTCATCCAGCATACTTAAGACATATACATGTAATCTAAAGGGTGAGGACATAGTTCCCTCAATCTTTATCATTGTGCAATCTAGATAATACCATACATCTCTCATCATTTCCACATAAATTTTGATTAGGGGGTGCATCTTAGGCATGGGAGAGCTAGTGATAGCCTCAACCAAAGAGGGGTAAGTGACATCATAAATTAATTACATGTAGTTTCTATATTTTAAAATATGAATCTTAGAATAGTGATGAAAAATACTGATTTTACTATTAGGAGACTGTAGACACCGAAATCGTGTCGACTCCCCTGGTCATTCCCCATCTTATTCTTCTTCACCTATTTAACCCTTGTCGATCACTTGTTCCACCAAACTTGACCCTGGCAGCATGTAAAAATGAGCACAGAGCTAAAACTAGACTCTATCCCCATTGTGCATCTGCCGACGACGGTCTTTACCCAGCTGATGTCGCTGACGTCGGTCACTTATCGGCCGACGTCGGCAATTCTGCCGACATCGGTCACCTTACCGTTATCCGTTATCAGTTGTCATTCGGTTTCCTGAATGATTATCGAACTGTCTCTCGAACCGTCCCTCGCCTTCATCAGCGTCCGCCGATCGATCCCGAAGGCTAATCAACCATTTTTCAAATCACGCTAATCAACCAATCAATCTGACTCTCTCCCTCAGGGACACATCAAGCTTCTGCAAGTGAACAACAGGGATACTTTATCAGCAACAGGTCTTCAACACGCAGCAACAACAACAACAGAGACCTGCAGGCACAGGTATGTTGTACTCTGTTTGTTTTCTTTATGCTTTCTAGTCATTTCTAAACTAGATTTAGCACTTCTTTCCCTCAGTTCTGACTGTCACCCAGACCTGGATTCCTATCTCCCTGATTGGCTTCCTCTATCTCTCTGTCCCTCTCTATCCATTTGACTCTCCTGTATCTCTGCACAGACCCCCTGACTGCCTCAAATCAGACTCAGACCCGTCCACAGACCATCCTTAAACAGACCACAGACCAAGACCGGACCATCCACAGACCAAGCCCGGATCATCCACAGACCAAGCCCTGACCAGACCCGTCTAGAGGCCATTGCCCCAACCGATGCCAGTCATTACCCCCACCGACATCGGTAGGCTAACCGACATCGGCAGACCAGACAACCGACGCCAGTAGAACCACCGACGCCGGTGACTGCAACCAGGCTGACAGCTTCTTCCAGGTAAGCCTTTGCTTTCTTTTCTCTTTTAGTTTGCTATCATTTCAGTCTATTTTAGCATCCTGTTATTTATCAGTCATTTATCTTTTATCAAAATAGTGGGTTGACCTCCCATAAGGAAGTTCTCATACTTCTGGGAACAAGCTTTTGCTTGGCAACCCACCATCTATCCATCTAACGCCTTTTTGTCCAAGTTTTCTTCTTTGCAGGTGTCATTCCTCCACAACCAAAGAGGGGTGCCCACAAACGTCTGGATTACGGTGCGCAATCTATATCCAGGTACTTCTAGCCTTGTCCATTTCCTTAGTTTCTTTATTCATCTTTTGAATGTAGAAAGCAATTTTGCATAGAAACAGAGACCAATTTTTTTAGTGAGGGTACTTGGCTGAGTTTAGCAAGGCATCAATCAAGTAAGAAATCATGAAGAATTACTTGTTGGTCTTCTTCTTGATGGATAAAAACTGACAAACCAAGTGGATACTTATCATATCCCTAATGGGAGGGGTAAGTTATTATTAAAGTAGGAAGTATGCATAGGAAACCTAGGTGGGATTGACATGAGTAGTTGTGGCATCCCCATAAATCCTATTTAGTAAGGTCATGAAAACCCTAATCCCCTTTCTAAATTGGGAAATTGGAATTCTACCTTAAAAATATCTAAAAACATAATTTACCTAATTGAGCCAAGGTCTAAGGATGGTGTCCAGGTCATTCTTAGTGGTCTAATCCTTAATTGTGGGAAAATCCACATGGGACTATGGGAACTTAGAGTAAGCCTAAAAGGATAGAGGGGTAATGTATGAAATTTTATTTGATGTTCCATATTTTATAATATAATCCTCATATATTCTACAATCGATAAAAATTAGACCAAGAACATCGATACAATGAAGTACCTTAGGTTTAGCCATTGTGTGGTGAAGGGTAGCCAATTACATAGTGACCAAGTCCTTGTACTTAGTGTTGACTACCTAAATTATCCTCTCATTTTGAGTTATGGGTTTCATCTCTTCTATGGCAAAGAATATCTTAGACCAATTCTTGCATCCATTATTTAATGCCATAGTGTCCAACTCTATGTCCTTGAAAACCCTACCCAGGTGGTTTGTGGACAATTAAAGCTTCATTTTTTCCTTGCATTATTATCTGATTGGTACCATTACTCCTCCATCTTTCAAAAAAATGGTGAACACCAATTTTTCAAAAGTCTCTGGATTATCCTTCTCACCCTTAGAATTTATTTGTAAGTTCACTTATGGTTCGACAATTTACAATATTCCTATTTTATGCAAATTTTTAGGTTGTTTTCTATCTTTAATGGTGGAGTTGATTTGGACCTGGGTTCATTTGTGCCTTTGATCTAATTAAGACCTATGTATTTATACCTTTAATTTTCTAAATGGACAAAATCTAAGTTTTATCATCATTTGCTTATGTGGCATCCATTTGGCATCATTTTATGGTATTTTTTTATTTGTTCAAAGGATAACTATCTATTAGCCTTTGAATTATACCTTTTTTAATGCACCATTAGATCAAGATCCAAAGACTCAACATGAACCATCGATCTAAATCCTAGGCCTTTTATCTTATTAGTTTTTATGAGCATTAAGTCATATAATTATGCCACTTAGCATATTTTCATTATTTTGATATCTAACCTCTAGGATTTTTCCACATGTCAAGTTCTCAGGCCTCCCAAGTTCCATTAAAATATCTCGCACTACTAGATCAAATTGGTATGACTAAGCAAGGGTTATTAGATCCTGCAAGATGCACAAAGTTTAAGTCAGTCTCGAGGGTCCAATAAAGGCTTAAGATAAAATGTATAACCTTTATTTTATCCAAAATATTTATGTAGAACCCCTTATAATACTCAAAACATGCCCCCTTTATCTAGGTGAAAATATTAGACTAGATTAAGTTTGATATTCTCACTACCATCCTAGATGTCCCCATTGTCATCAAATGATGTTAGTGAGAGTGTGAAATTTTAGTCTGTGAAGTTCTTTTATTCAAACATAAGAGTGTTGCATGGAATCCTTACAAGGTTTCCTAGGAATTGGGGTTCAATTCACTTCATTAGATCAATAGGAGCGATGGCCATTGGATCAAAATCTAAGGCATGCACATGATTAGTTGTTTTTAGTAAGTATGACATTTTCTAATGTATTTCAAGGTAAGAGGTCACCACTTGGCATATTTTTGGAGTTTTTACCTTTAAATCCTCACCTCACACCATTCGATCAAATCCCATGACAAAGTGACAATTTTTATATCTAGGTTCTCCTCACACCATTAGATTAGATCTTGTGATGAAGTGATGATTGTTGGATCTTGAAAGATACACGAGGTTTAAGTTAAGACCCAAAGTTAATAAATACCTAGGTTAAATTTTAATTATAAGTCCCCACTCACATTTAAATACAAATGGGGTCTTATTATTAAGACTTATATTAAGCCTTAATTCAAAAGGGGGTTGGCTAAGAAATAAAATGGGACTCTACAAAATGTGTTTCATGGGGTGGTTAAGATTAGACAAGGATGTTTCAAAAAGGAAAACACAAGGACTTAATTTTAATTTCATGTTAAGCTTTGGTTGTGCTAATAAACATGACCAAGCCTTAATATAAAATTTGGCTTAAGTTTTTGTATTTTAAAAATTACCACCAAATAACTCCCATTAGAATTTGAATTCAAATTTGAGGGTTTCAAATTTAGGGTTTTGTTGAAGAGGGCCCAAGGTTAAAACTTAGAAAACCAAATTTTATTAGAACTCTGGTGGATCCTTTGCTTGGTAAAAACTAATGTTTGATGAATCTTTCACTTCTCATAATATAGGGCAAAATGTTATAAGTATTAGGCATACTAAGGTTTAAACAAAATACCATTTTACCAAATGGATGATCTTTAAATTCTAATGAAACTTAGGAGCATAGAAAAATTGATAGTAACAAGGTTCAAAACATCTCAAGGGCCCCAATTTCTGAAATTAGGGGTATGTTGGCCCCAAAAAATGGTGACTCATAGGGGGAACATAGCCAAAAGTTAGAACATAGGGATTCTAGTTTAGGTTAATAATTAGGTCCTTTATCCTACTGGATCCATGTCATCACTTAATTTCTATCTATATTTGAAATAAGATTTCTACCTACAATATTGAGCTTAAATTACTAGGATATAGTCATGATATATGTGTGTATTTTGATTTGAATTACTATATTCCATGGGATTCAGGGATCAACTTCCAGGTTTCATGTCTTTAATCATTTACACTAGTTAGCAGCTTATTTAGGCATTCATGGGGGGTTTGTTCTTTCAGTTTAGGGAGGATTGGGTATTTATCTACTCCTAGCCAAGTGTCCATATCCATAACATATATTCCTTTGGCTCTGTTTGAGGCCTTTCTCCACTACCAACTAGGCATCTATAGCCTCGATAGAGATTACTTGAATCACCTATGCTTGAAAAGCTTCAGATTTTGTACTAAATTCTTATTTTTTATATTTTTTTACATATATTTAATGCTTCCATCAAGGTTGGGAACCAAGGTAGCTAGGTTTAAGGATGTAAATCAAGTGTTTTATTTCATAAAATCACCTATGGATTTAACCATTATCCTAGGAAAGGATGTCTTGTTAAGTGAAAACATGATTTTATCCAAATAGATTAAACTCAATTTTAGAAGTGCAACTCTTCTTAAAAGCCATATTCAAATATACATAATGTTTGGGTCTGAATAGAATAAGGGATCTCTTCTTTAATCCTTACCATTTTCCCTATGTTATAACACCAAGCTCATATTTTAGGTGTGTGGTCATCATATGCATGGGTTTTATACCCTATCATTGAATTTTGATAATTTCAAGGAGATAAGATATTTTGAGCACCAGACTATCTAAAAGGAATTATTAGAGTTAAGGAACAAGGAAAAATCAAACAAAAAAATCACAACAAAAGAAAAAAAATATTACAAAAAAACCAAGAATAAGGAAAGAAAGGACAACAAAAAAAAAATAAACATGTACAAATAGAACTAAAAGAAATAAACTAATTAGCCTACCTACTCTAACCTTAACCAGTCTTACATATTTTATTCCATGAGGACCCTAAGGGGAGAAACATAAAAATAGTGTTTGAGGTACTTCCCATTGGTGGATAAGGTAAATTATTCTCCTTAAAGGTCTTTTAGTTTGAAATTATTATTGCCAAGTGTGTCAAAAATTTAATATGAGCCAATCCACAGAGGTGTGAATTTGCCATGTTTGCCTTTGGGTTCAGCTGCCTTGTCCCAAATGAGGGCTAGGTCTCCCTATCTATATACCTTCACTTTTTACCTTTTATCAAACCACCTTTTGACTATGTTTTGATGTTTGTTAAAGTTAGAAAATGATTTCTCTCTTGCATCTTCCATCTGAATGATATCTAATAACCTGGAGTTTGCAAACTGTTGACTTTCCTCCATGTATTCTTACATAAAAATGAATGTGGGAAACTTGAGGGTAATAGGAAAGATAGGTTCCTAGCCATAAACCAATAGGAATGGTGATGCCTTTAATGATTTCTTAATTATGATCCTATCTTCCCATAGAGCATATTTGAGGAGCTTGTGTTAAGACCTAGGTTTGTCTTCAATGGATTTTTTGATTGCCTTGATTATGTTCTTGTTGGTAGATTTAGAGACACCATTTCCTTAGGGGTAATGGTTGGAAGAAAACTTTAGAGAAATTCCATTGTCATAGGCCCATTTAATCATCTCTATGGACACAAATACATATCCATTATCACACACCAAGGAGACTAGGGTTCCAAATCTAGTACAAATGTTTTCCTCTAGGAAGTTGGTCACTTCATCTATCCTATAGTTTTTGGTGTCTACAACTTCAGTCTACCTTATGCAATAGTCTATAGTAGTTAGGACATATTTTTGGCCTTAAAAATATTTAGTGTTAATCACTCCTATGAGATCTAACCCCTATTATGCAAAGAGTTTGTCAACCATCACTTGTTATAAAGGCATGACTACCTTTGGTTCTGTGGTGCTAAAGATTTGAAAAGAATGACATTCCCTTACATTCTTGTGATCATCCTTGAAAATGGTGGGATAATAGTAACTAGCCCTGAGTATTTTTTGGGTTGTTGTTTTTCTTAATGAATGTCCACTACCGATATTTTCATGGAAATTACCCATGATTTGAGAAGCTTCCTCCTTAGACACACATCTCAAATAAACTCCTTCAAAGTTTTTTCTACATAATATCTTATATTTGATCAAATAACGAGAATTTTTGAGTCTTAGGGATCTATTATATTCCCTTATAAGGAATACAGGATAGGTGCCATTAATTAGTAAGTGAATCACAGAATCATACCATTAATTGGGTTGGAAGTCCTACTGCTCAACCTGTAGGATATATAACTTGGGATTGGTGTTGGTAATCATTTGAACTAGGCTTTGGCACTTTACCAGTTTGGTCATTTTCATCTCTATATCATATTCTTGTAAAATAGACATCCATTTACTTTTATGTTCACCCAATTCATTTTGATTTATCATGAGTTTTGTAGTAGGGTCTAGCAAGATAACATGTACTTTGTTTTTGAGAATGTAATGTCTTAATTTTTTTACTACTTTTACTAGTGCATATGCCTATTTATCAATCAAAGAGTAGTTTAATTATGAATTTTTGAAAATGGTACTCATAAAGGCTATTAGGTGGTCATTCCCATCAACTTTTTTAGTTAGGATTACAGCAATTATGTGATTAGAATAAAATGAATACAAGTAAAAGTCCTTCAAAAATTTAGGACTTATCAACACTAGGGCTTGGCCAATTGTTTCCTTGATACTATTAAATGATTTCTTAGACTCCTCATTCCAAGATATGTTGGCATATTTCTTGAAAATGTCATTTAGTGGTTTAAAAATCTCAGCAAACCCTGAAATGAATTTTCTCATGAAGTTTATCTTGTTAAAAAATGACTTCAACACTTTTCAACTGTTTGGAAGATCTATCTTAGAAATGGCTTCCACTCTTTCAAGATCTATAGATATCCCATCCTTAGTGATGACATGACCTATAAAATTCCCTTCACTAACACAAAATATGTTTTTCTTATGGTTAAGAGAAATACTATACCTCCTGTACCTCTAAAATACTAGTTGAAGGTGTGTGAAATGATCCTCCCTATTTTTGGAGAATATTGTTAGGTCATCCATGTATATTATGATGCATTTACCAACTAGCCCTTGGAAATCATGGTCCATTATCTTTTGAAAATTATCCCCTACATTAATTATTCTAAATGGAATCCTTTTATAAGTAGAAGTTCCCCACTTAGTAGTAAAGGTTGTGTTCATTCTATCTTCTTTGTCCACTAACACCTAGTTACACCTTGAAAAGCCATCAAGGAAGGGCATCATGGCTGATCTTGAAACAACCTATATCACTTGGTATAAAGAGGGCAAGGGATAATTGTCCTTTTTAGATGATTTTTTGTTATTCTTGAAGTCAATGCACAGTCTAATTTCACCATTCATTTTTTGACTGGGACTAAGTTGGTAACCCAAGTGGACTGCCTAATGGGAAACACAATCTTTGCATCTAATAGTTTCCTAACTTCTTTATATATCATGTGTTCTAGAATAATGTTAATAGGCATCTATTTCTTTTTGAAGGGTTTACAATTTTCCTTGATGGGTATAGTATGGGTGATAACCCTGGGATCAAATATTTTCAAATCATCATAAGACTAGGCTATTATGTATTTGTACTTGGTGAGAAACTGTCTAGCTTTTTTGTTCTCCATTTTTATGCAAGCCTTCCCCACATTAACTTATTGGGGTTGATTCATGTGGCCAAGTTTCATTGCATTATAATCTTTCCACTCACCTTGGGAAACTTAGGGGTTTCAGTAAGCTTATCCTGATCAAATAACCTTTTTAATGAAATCATTCCCTTAGGTATCTTGTTATCATTTAGCTAAATAATTTTTCCATTGAATTATATCTCAAGGGTATTTCCATTAATTTAATCAATAATATGAGCCCCAAAATCTCCTAAGCTAGTCATGAATTTTAATATCTATTGGTCATCATTGAAGACTTAGAAGTGGTTCACATTATAAAGGATTGAGGGGTAGAGTATTAATTCAATATTGAGGTCAGGGGAATCCTAGTTAGGCATGAGCTTGACAATAATAAAATATAATTCATTAGTAGCTTTGTTTTATTCTCTAGGTACAAAGAGGATATTGAATGCATCAAAGGACTCTATCAGATCCTAGACTCCATCAGATCCTTAAATCTAAATTTATACCTCTTGAGGTATGAGAGCTTGAATTGGTACTTGCTCCTCACTTGGTTGACTAAAATTTTAGAATCTCCATAAAAAATTAGCTCCTTAACCTTATTTTTAATATCAAATTACATCCCTATGGTAAGAGTCTCATATTTATCTAGGTTATTGGTGCATGGGAATTACAATCTATAAGATGCATGATATTTTTTTTCACTAGGGTCTATTAAGACAATACCAACACTAGATATATACTTACATTTAGCACCATCAACATAAAGTCTCCATAAACCAAGTACAACCTAAGTGTTTTGGGAACCAACCACTTTTTTGGTCTATAAGCTGAAGAATCCTAAATAAGAATCAAGGAAATTAACCCTTTCATTGACAACATTATACTCAGTAATCATATGTTTCATCCTTGGTTCCCTTTCCACTCTTATTTGGTTAGGAACACCTTTCCAAGGCAGCCATAAATGTGAAAAATCAATTGACATATGTCTATTTAAGGCGTTGGTCCACTCTCTACTTAAAAGTAGTCTATATGCATTGGGAATGTCTACTACTTGAATGTCAATAAATTATTGCACTGTGGGTTCACTAGCTAATTTCATGTGTACATTTAATAATTCCCCAATGACTTTGACTCTTAATTTGTCCAATTGTGTTTCTAACCTATTAGACTTGATTAGGGTCACTCCAAGATATTCATATATTCCTACTGACATGATATTGGTTAATGCCCTATAATTTAGAAGACAATTATGGGGATTCTTACTAAATATCATGATAGTGAGTAGGAATGGTGGAGATTTTACCTTGGCCATTTGCATGGTCACATTTTCACTATCAGCCTTGGGTGGCTTCTCAGGTTTTTTAGACAATAATTCCAATAGAAAATCTCTTTTCTATGTAATTTGAGTCAATTCATGCAAAGTGATGTTGGCCTTAATTTTATTCATGTCTTCAACAATGTTATAGCTAGTCCTACTTGGGGAATCAACACTAGGTTTAGAATAAATCCCTTTGGGTGGCCCAAGGTCATTATTTAAAGTGGTATCAAGAGGAGTCCCATAATTATTTAGTGGGGTTGAAGTGGTTAGTAGTTGTTTCTACTCCCTATTCTTTAGAGGGCAAGTCCTCAAGAATTTTTGAAATGCTTGAATCTCTTCAAGAATATTTTATGGCTCATTATCTTCTTGAAAAGGGAATTGGAATGTCTCTACCATATAAACTTAGTTGGATGACTTGGACCCAAAATCATTTATAGCATTATCCTTATTAAGGATTACTTAAAATGTATCTAGATATTTTTAAAAATATTCAAAGGCTATGTAGAATTAAATTAAATTAATCTCACCATGCTTATTGATAGCATACACTCTATAGTAATCAGGTAGGGCAATGTCAGTGAGATTGATGTCCATGGTCTTTTTACTATAAAAGGGTTCATTAGCCTTGTTATTATTGTATAATCTATCATTTTGAAACCCATTTCTTGGTCTATTAAATTTTTGGAAAGTAAATTTCCTTCCAAAACCGTCACCAATATTACCAACTTTTTTTTGAAATTAAATAAAATTAGTGATAAGTTTTTGAACCATCTTTAATATAGACTCATTCTTACTCTTAGGGGTCTAAAAATTGTGGGATTTATTGTTTCTTGTACCAAAAGTTAGTGTTAAGGAATTATGATCATTAGTAGAAGATCTATTAGTAGTTTGGTGACTTAGGAATCCTAGCTTTTGATTAGGAGCAACAAAACTAGAAGGTAATAAGCTTAGAGTTGGGATTTAATTAAGATCTAGGGTGTTTTGGTTATTACTAGGAAAAAGGTTCAACACAAGCATATGTGGGTTGAAATTAGGAATAAAGTAAGACATTTGATCTTGTGGTTACATTTCATCACTAATAACTACTAATATAGAATAATCTTGGGCTCATGAAGTTATAACTAGAATAGATCTCTTTAGGAACATATAAGTAAATAGGTCTACTACATCCTTATAAATTTGCAAAGCTAG
Source organism: Torreya grandis (assembly GCA_037957365.1). Lineage (NCBI taxonomy): Eukaryota > Viridiplantae > Streptophyta > Pinopsida > Cupressales > Taxaceae > Torreya > Torreya grandis. Next base: position 5,494,407 of record JARHVA010000321.1, read on the forward strand.
GACATCATTAGGCTTGTAAGGTTCCATGGTCTTTCTATATGTCTTCTATAATATGGCATTGAAAGACCTTATAGGCTCACTTGCATCTCTCTTGATGGTTGTGAATTGATGGTAAATGACATAAGGACTAATAATCTTACCAAAATCGTCAATGAAATGAGTGTTAAAATCATTCCAAGAGGCAATGCAATTATCAATAAAATTAAAGAACCATTCATATGTTGCATCTTTGAAAGTAAAAGGAAACAACCTACATGTTACATCATCATGTATGACATTTAATAATCTTAAATTAAGTTTAAAAGATTTAGCATGTTCCCTATAGTTATAACACTAGTTGGACTAAATATTGGTAAATACTTCTCAAGGTTACATGGTAAATCATGGAATATACATTTTACATTAATGGGAGAGATTTATAACCAAGCCATACCTAGATGTGGTCTAAATTCAAGGGTACCTTAAATAGGAGAAGTGGGTAAAGACTTGAAAAGTATTCATCTACCTCTATCACTTCTAGTTCTTCAATGAATTTGTAGCTTGAGTAAATGTTATTTTTTCTCTGAGCATGATATGGTATGAATTCTAGGTAGTTCTAGCTTGAAGATGAGAAACCATGTTTGAAATATAGTGTATCAATTTAATATTTACAAAGAGCAAGGAACAAATATACACATTAAGCTAATTTTGTAAAGATCTACATAAAGAATGATAAAATAAATCAAATTCCAACTAAGATAGCTTGGAAATGTATCCTATTATGCAAATAGAGTTGGTCTTTAAAAATTTGAGCCCACAATGAATCAAAACTCATAGGAGATCACCTTATCTTTGATTAGAGTAAGTTGTTCTAATCTCAAATCTTGTAGATCTTTAAATTCAAAGCTATCTTTACTAGAATTAAAAACTCACCCAAGAACTATCATATTTGCCTTAATAATAATAAGATGGGTTAAAAATTTCCAAGACCAAATGATCTTTACACTTTGGATCAAAGATTTAATTAAATGTGTAAAGATAATGTCAACCTTTGATCAATTAACACCAAGATTGACAGGTCCTCCTTCTAGTATCAATGGATCTTCTCCTATTGATGTCTCTAAGTGTACCACAAGTGCTATAAATGTTTAAAGAAAACCTCTCATTTTATAATCCTAAGAATTAAGAGCATGAGTTGTAGGTATTTGGAAATTGTGATGCTTATGGTGAAATAGTAGGAAATCAAGGTAGACTATTCCACAATATTTAAATGATTTGGTGGTTGGGAGCCACCTTGATCCAAGCCTTTATGACTTTTGGTGAATCTCGATCAAAGTTCCAAACTACACTAATCTAAGTGAATATTTGACAATGAGATCTAAGATATAGTGAGTTATTTTAAAAAGGGGGTAAAAGGAAAGTTAAGGTAGAAAGGAAGTGACTGTGTTTTTTAATCTTTATCTCAAACATTATGACAAAGTTTTAGTTGATTAAATGTACATTAAAACTAGTATGTAATTTAAAATAGGTAATGCTTAATTTTCACTATAACCAGGCAAAATTATAAGGATAAGTTGAAGATACAAGTAAGAAATAAGTATGATTTAATGTTTTGATACTACACCTAGATAGGAAATGCACATCTTTAATGCAGAACAATTTAAAGTGAAGTAACTTAAGATATTTTCAACTAATCTAACATAGCATAGATTAGAAACCCTATAGCAAGAATGCAATTTAAAATTAAGGAAACCATTCAAATTTGAGATCTAGACAAGCAATTGAGAGAAAGGATAGTAACCCTTAACACAACCATATAGACAAACTTTTTAGAATTCCTTATCTATATTAATTCTTCCAAGTATATAATTTTTCCTCAAAAATCTCTCCTTAAAAAAATGGTAGCATTGCCTATTTATATAAATCATAGGTGATGTATCAATTATTTTTAAGATACATATGTGTACAATAAGGATATTTGTCCTTGTATGAAAATTCTATCATACATATGACTCTTCTACATTGGAATGACCTAAAACTCTATATGTTAACAAACTAGCATATAGTTGTACAATAGAATATTCCATTTTACAAACTGTATGTAAAATTATAATACATAGAATCTTCTATTGAGATGGTGGTGGGCCTCCTAGCTATATTTTTTCTAGGATGTTCTTAGCCTTAGTATGTTGTTCACTTATTAGCTCTATATCTATTGTAGGCTTCATCAAACATCCATCTTCCTAGTCTATCAATTTATTGAACTCCTTTTCATTTCCCAACATGGCCTCCTTGATGCACCAAGATTCTACTATTTGCTCTCCTAAATTGATGATAATATCCATGATTCTATGGTTCTCATTACTGGATTGGCCCTATATTTTTCCTTTTATCTCTTGGATGGTGGTAGTGGCTCTTTGCTTAAACTCCTCATCATCAATCAACCCCACAATAATGAGTTGTAAAGGCTTTATCATCATAGTTCCCAAGTTTTTTTAAATCTTGCTTATCAAAGTTTCATCTTCTCTTACAAGTTCATTGACATTGATGTGCCATGTTCTCAAATCCTATACCTTGTCAACAACAATGCCTAGGATTGTACTCAAGTGTCCCAAAATAATAATCTTGAAGTCTAAGATCTATCTCCTTACTTGTACATTGAGGAACTTGGCAAGTTATTCTTTAAAAGTATACCATTAGATGACCAAGGATTTGTCTATTTGATCTTGTTGAATTAAGGAACTTTGTCTAAGATTCATAGCCTTCAAGGCCTCAAACATGTCAAAAAATGATCCACTTAACATCTTACTTATTTCATCAGGTACATAAAGGATGGCCTAGGCTTTAAGGCCCTACTTTTCCTTCCTCAAGTGAGAAATCTATTACTTTAATCCCATAATTCCTACCATTACCTATGATAACTAGGTACCAAACAAGCTCTCCACATCTTCTTGATGGATGGGATTCTCTCCCAATTCCTATCCTCCCACTGGAGTTAGGCTTGTTAAAGGTTCTACCCTTTGAAAGGTGAAATATTATATATCCACCATAGCTTTCCTTATGGTGATATTCTCTAGCCTTGTAGTATATGGATTGAAGTAGACTACTGGTAGGC